>CAHIKZ030000324.1:2687500-2752500 GCA_903632075.3 Acanthosepion pharaonis
ATTGTCCAAATCGTGTAACGGCAATAGTTAGATTAAGCTTTGAAATGTTATATATTACAAATGATTAAACCTATCATAATGGAATTCTTCGAATCTATAATTACTCTCCAAGCATAACAGAAGAATAGTGATGAAATCGATCATAAACGAAAATGTTTATCATTAATTAATCACAGTTAGGGAACATAATGATGCAACTGAATATATATATATATATATATATATATATATATATATATATATATATATATATATATATATATATTGCGATCATCAAACAAAACTCTCTCTGTCTCTGTCTCTGTCTCTGTCTCTGTCTCTCTCTCTCTCTCTCTCTCTCTATATATATATATATATATATATATATATATATATATATACACAATTCCAGGATCATTTCCAACTTATTCAAGATGATCTTCGCCTTCTCTAACCGTCTATCTTTTTGTTTTGGAGAAACAAGATGCCTCACAGTTTTCAAGTACGATTTTATTTTCAAGTCTTTTTTTTTCACTGCTCAATAGACTGTCATAGGTGAAACTCCTCCTTCACATCCCAAACGTCTGAGGGAATGAGTTGGATCTTCATTAATTGATCCCTTTAACTCTAAGTTGATATGATAATCCCTTATTCTCTTGTGACCTCTTGATTCAGTTTTCCTCTCTACCAATTCCTATTTTTTAAATTTGTTCACCGTTCTCTTGATGGTTCTTAAATGGACTTTGTAGACAGAAGCCAGTGTATGAGTGTTGGTACCATTACTGAAGTTCTAAATAATTTTCCTCTCACCATTACTCAGTTGAATCATCAGTAGGGTTGACAAAACGATTTAAACCTGTTCTCTTTCTTGCTGAATAACGCAAAGTGATTCATGTAATTCTTACGCCAAATGATATCAAAATGGCTAAATGTTTTGTCTAAAAGCCTGGAAAAAAAGAAATTCAATTATTTTAATGTTTTTAGATATTAAACATTTTATGGGATGGAAAATTATGTTGTGACACGATTTGGAAAATGTTGCTGCTACGCCCGGTACATATTTATCTCTCTCTCTCTCTCTCTCTATATATATATATATATATATATATATATATATATATATATAAAAACAAATTATTGGCAAAGCTTCGAAACACAGCTCTACCAAAAAAAAGGCTACCAATTGAACAAACTTTGAAACGACAAAAAAAAAAATGTATAAAGAAGCAAAAATAAAGAAGACAAAAGAAGGATAACGCATAAACAGAAAAGAAAACACTCACTTAGCGAGGCATGAACCCAAAATGTTCCAAGCTTTTAGAAAATAGACCGAAACAACATTAACCAACAAAACCACACAAAGAAACTAGGTTCATTTCGTTGGAGTTTCTTGCAACGAGATCATCAAAAAAGAAAATGAATAAACATTTTGATTTAGTCACTTTGTGTTGTTTCGTTGTCTAGTATACAAATGCATACACATATGACAATAATAAAGACTGTGTTCCGCAATTCATGAACATTATCGTTGTTTCAGAAAATATATTTCTGAACAAAAATTCACTATTGAACGGTATAAGTGAATATTTAATTTTATTTTTTATATATTGTTTAAGATTTGGTATATAAATAGGAGTGCTCAAACGGAGAGATAGAACCATTATAAATCCAGGCAGTTTGGGCATAAGAATCAAACTTGCATGAGGATCGTCAATTTCAGGTCTCAATGTAATTTTCAGAGTGCCAATCCAACTTTAGCACACTGGGTGATTAAAGGTAGTGAGTAAAATAGGAAACTGTCACATGAGTTATTTCGGTCAGTGTTAATGCTTACGGTTATTACATCATTTTTGAATTTTCTCTATAATATATAATATTTTTTTATAAATTGATATAGTTAATTCATTTACTTATGTATATTTTGCATATTTTTCTTTTGTATATTTTCATTGATTTTAAGTTATGATATTAGAAATTAATTTTGATTTGTTTTAAGATTTTATTTAGTCTTTTCGGTTAAGATGCAGTTTTAGATAACGCAACAGGAATTATTGTTTTGTCTGCATTTGAATATATACTCTAATATAGCAGTTTATCTTTTTATCTTGACCTGAATGTCAGTTATGAATATTTTTACGCTCTGCAAAGCTTGCATTGTACTGGTGTACTGTAGTGAATTGTAAGCGGGGGTAGATTTATAAAAACTTGCATATTTTCGTGCGTTGTGTGTTTGGCTATTGCTATATAGCATTGCATTTAATAGGGCTGTGCTCTGACCATAATCGATGTTGCTAAATGATGTTTGGCGAGTATCTTCTCTGTTTCTAGGGGGATATTTATATATATATATATATATATATATATATATATATATTGTTATACATTTCGACCTTACCATATTTTTTTTATATTTCAATATTTGTAGTCAATTATTAGGAATTCGTGAATTGTTGATTTGTTAAATATGCAGGATGGAGGTTGTGATTTTGCTGTATTTGTTCTTTTTATATTGTATTGTTATGAGCTGTAGTGTTTTCAGTGCAACACTAGCTATATTTTAGGTTATATCTTGTTAAATTTGTTTCGGGTGTGAAACTGACAATTCCCACGAACTGTTGATTTCTCTCTCTCTCTCTCTCTCTCTCTCTTTTAAATTCTGCTCTCTATATTCAAATATATTTATCACCCATAGGCTGCGGAAAATACTCGATCAACTATAAAAGCGTTTCTGAAAATAAACAGATGAGTTAAATACACACCAACATATAGATGATGTTCGTATTCAAAGATAAATACGTTGACATTCGTTGACATTGATAATCTTTAACTAAAACAGAACTAGATCATCATTTCGTGCTCTTAGCGTGTAAGGTAGATTTGATATGGATGGCATTAAGATAGAGTTAAGCTTTCTGGCTCCAAAATGTTCAGGTTCGACGCCGATAAAGTATCTAACGATAAATCATCCGATCATCCCCAACATTTTGATCAGTTCAGTTGCACAGTATCTCTCTTTCTACACTGCAAGACACAAGCTGCCAAACAACTACCTTCGATTTTATTAAAACCTCATTACACATATCAAACAATTTCCATTGATGAGCCTTACATCGTTGAAAGAAAATAAAAAAAAAAACAGAAAACATAAAAAAAAGTCTGAGCTCGGTCGGCTATTTTGTTTTGTTCAATTTTCTTGCGTTATTTTTCTTTTTATCTGAGTTCTTTTTTGTTTTGTATCATTTATTCATTTTGTTCTTTCTAAGGAGTGAAGACTAAGGGAATGTTCTAGATAGGTGACATTCGCAGACCGTTCATTAATTTTTAAAATTAAACAAAATAATAAGAATCTAGTAAGAAAAAGAAAACGCCGTCTGTTTTCATCAATTCCTTTTGTACTAGTGTTTAATGACAACCTCCCAGTACAAACATCTATCACCAAGCCACCACTGATACGAGAAATTGGTACTAATTCGATCAATTTCAACTTTAATTGCAACAGAACTGTCCATATTATTTATAATTAATCTAGAATTTACAAATATATTATGAGCGGATGTGAAAAATGTGAAAATTTATAAAAGTGAATTAAATTTGGACATGTAGATAAATAACGGTACACACACACATGTATATAAATGCAAATTTATAAACACACACAACAAATATATATGAATATATATATGTATGTCTGTCTGCCTATCTATCTGTCTGTCTGCCTATCTGTCTGTCTATCTATCTATCTAGGTATCTATCTACCAATATATATATATATATATATATATATATATATATATAAATTTGCCTCTATGTGTGTGTTTGTATGAGTGAGAAACATGTGCAAGCATCTAAGTAATTGTTTTTACCACTGAGTTAATTGTAATGCAATAAATTTGCATATTATACATGTGTAAAATAAATACTATGCCACCAATACACACACGGATATATATTATATATATTGTATTTTATGAATACAGATTTTCATATTTCAGTATTTTTTAAAATTCTCATTTCTGTATTAATTTGCATTTAGATATGTCATTGTATGTATCATTGTATTAGTATGTTTGGTGTCTGTCAGTGTGTTTTTCTACATTTTACATATGCAAACGGACATATATATATATATATATATATATATATATATATATATATATATATATATATATATATATATATGTATGTATGGGGTATAGTTGGACGTTACGTCAGAGGAATAGCCAAACTCGATCACATCAATATTCGCTGAATCGCCAAATAATCTATAGGGATTGAGAAAAGTTGAAATTGAAGAAAGTGAGAATGCAAGTAGAAAGTATAATGTATGGAGGCTATGTTAACCGGAAAAAGGAAGCTAAAGACTCAAACCAAACCTAAACTAGCCTAATATAGGGAAGGGTCAATCCAAGAATGGTAAAATCCTATACCTAATCGGCATCAAAGTGCCACTTCAGGTCAGCCCCTTTCACTCTAAAAAGTCGCGCAAGATTTCCCCACCTTTTGCCAAATTCTCATGAAGGAATTCTTAAAATACAAGATCAGTTGGGAAGAAATGAACTTCTCACCTCCATAGAATTCCTTCTGTCGTGCCGACCAAATCATAACTCTATTAACACCTAGCAAGCAGTGGAACACATATTGATCAGCCTTCGTCAACAGCGGTGCCACATTGCTACAAACGGAAGAGGCCTCAAGAACAAAGAACTTTCCCTACAGCATGCGAACCATGAGGCCTTCAACACACTTGCACAATGGTGCTACCAACTTGCAATGAAAGAAAACGTGACCAAGAGTCACGACTGCCTTAACACAGCGTCGACAGTTTGGAGATTTTGGTGACCCAGAGGGCCCCACGCATCACCAGCCTGGTGAGGGATGCCTCGTCATTATTGAGACATTTCAACAAGGGCGCCCAAGGCCAGATTGAGCGGGCCTCCAGCTTCGTAAGACCGAGCTCGTGGATCAGATCATCATGAACGGACCCCCTGACTAACACTTGATATAATGTCCTATGAGACAATGCCTGGATGTTGGAGAGGCCATCTGACACCCGTAACAGGCGTTTCAGAGCAAGACAACATTCACGGTAGAAGGAGCATTCAGATCGGTGTAAACGGTGGACCTCCTCCTCGCACGAGTGCACATTTCTCAGTGATGCGAAATTCTACGCACGTCTTCCTTCCAGAAGGCGCGCTCCTCATCCGATTCGCGACACAAACGATCTAGGAACCTGATGCGAAGCATATATTGACGAATCTCAATGCTAGGCATACCTAGACCGCTTTCAGGTGGATGAAGGCAACAGATTTCCCGAGATCCCCCAGTGGCTTTGCCTCTCCACAAGAAAGAGAACAAGAGCCTTACTCATGACATTAATAAGGCATACGGAAGTGGAAGTACAGAGAGTCAGTAAAGGAGAATCGGGTAGATATGAGAAACACATACTTCCGCCCTCCCCTTCAAGGAATGATTCCTTTGATGCCACAGATTAATTGCTATGTCGGCCTTCCCTTGTATCTCCGACCAATTCATTTCCAGCTGGATATCAGGACCGAGACAGACGCCGAGTATCTTGACAGCTCCACCCTTCCAGCGGAAAGGTCTGGGAAGAGAAACTCCCTTCCATGCACTGAAACGCAAGCCAACAGGCTAATTGATTGATCTTGCCCCCTGTAACCCTCTCATAATCCCTGATTTCGTTGTTGACTTCGTCAATCTCGGCTCTGCTCGACACAAGAACTAAAACGTCATCAGCATAGGCGGAATACCTAGCCTAGGTGGTAGCACCAAGTAGGGAAATTCCACGTAGGACCGGATTCTCCTTTAACTTGCGAAGGAAAGGTTCCAACGCAAGAACGTAAAGCATCGGCGAAAGCGGACAAACTTGACGAATGGATAGGGTCAATACGAAATGTTCCGATCTTACCCCGTTCACTTCCACCAGCGCACCGGGAGTCGCATACAGAAGTCGGATCCAGGAGCGAAAGTCCAAAAATCAGCCTCCAGAAATCGATGGTCAACCCTATCGAAGCCCTTGGACTACTCCAAATTGATCAGCGCGGTCTCATTGCCGACTTTCTCTATGATCAAACGGACCATAAAAATGTTGTCCTGAATAGTCCTGTCCTAAAAAGTCTATTCGGAGCCAATCAGTCCCAGCAATGCAATAAATATGGGCGACTGCCTCAAGTAAACGTCGTAGGGAAGACCATCTAATCCCTGAGATTTATCCAGGCCAACCTGTTTCAACGCTTCCCAGATATCCCACTCTGTGATGGGCGCCTCGCACCCAGCCGCTTCAGCTGCATCAAGGTAGGGAAAGTCAGCTAAATAGGTGTCGAACTGAGCAGGGCGCCGACTGGGCTACGTGGTAAAAAGATCCCGATAATAATCCCGAAATGCCTAAATATGCCCGATTTTTTAGTCACGGTCCGCTTATTCGGCAATGTGACGCACGCGATATGCCGCCGTGATGCATTCCTACTTTCCTCTGTACGCAATTCAGCGGTCATATCCTTCGCTTCAGAGGACATTCTTTTTAACTTAGCCCTAAATACCAGAGCTTGATCCTTCTTGATAAGCAAGGAGGCCAACTCTGCATTAGCTATGGCTACATCCCCACTATCACGGGATTTCACTGTCCGATCTACTCTTTGCTCACAAGCCGTTTGCGCCCCTAATGTATCTAGATTGAGTCGACGACTAAAATCGGCAGCAAATGTTCGAATTTTAATTTATACCACCAGGCATTTCCTACTACAGCTCCTATCAGTTCCGTTTGTAACGTTAGGAGCAGCTGGACCGGGAATTCCTGCTCGCCAAATAACGAGCAGTTGAATTTCCAATAGCCAGCCTTAGGCTTATCTAAGTTTACACGCACTCGGACAAGCCAATGATCCGAATAAACTATGTAATCGAAACTTGGACACCCTAAGAGCCCTACATCGACTCTCCTAACTAAAACGCGATCGAGGTAGCTAGAACGCACCCCAGTAGCAGAGCTGCCACTACTTGTCCAAGTCCAAACTACCTATTGGAGTTGCTCATACCGATACTTGTCGACATAGTCGCGAAAATGTTCACGCCCGAGTTGTTACTACCCGAATTTGAATTTGACCCTATATGATCTATGTCGGTGTCAAGGATGGCATTCCAATCCCCCGCTAAAACTAACCGACTTTATGTCGTCATAAACAGCCCGATCTGGGGAAACAAGAGCACATGGAGCCTTCAAAGACTTGCTTACCAGCCAAGAGAATAAAGAAAACCCCTTAGACACAATGCCTTCATAACCGCGAGAAGAAAAACGGGTTTCTTGCACACAATATATATTCACTCCTAAGTGCTGAAGGTCACGAGAGAGCCTCAACATTCGAGACCCCGACTTCAGGCCTAGGGCATTCAAACTTGCCAACTAGAGTAACATAATCAAAGCAATTAGGGTTGTCTTCCAGAATAGAACATGGCAGGGGTGAGAACACCGAGAGCCCGTCCCATTGATCCAGAGGCCATCTCAATTTCGACGATATCATCATGAGACAAGCCGCCGATGTCCGCAGGATAAGTTAATTTGAGGGGTTTGTACAGGGATGGGTAAACAAAAACGGGGACTCTTCCTGTACAATGCTTCTTCATTTCAGTCATTTGAGTGTCAAGCAAGTAGGCCACTGGGGTCACCAATTTCAGAGACGCGTTTGTCTCCTCTATCATGCCCCAAATCTCGATTAATAAGGACAGGATTATAAATCTTACTGTTCTTTCTCATTATATATATATATATATATATATATATATATATATATATATATATATATATATAAGAAATATACATAATATCATATATTGGTTGCACAATAGTATAATACATATAATATACAATTTTAGTTCAATGTCGTCTGACTGAATTTTAATATTAATTTATTTATAGCTAGAGAAAACAAACGGTTTTAACTGCTATCACACGTAGTGAAAATAAAAATAAATATGGTGATCCAGTTGTCTTTGCATTGAGTATAAATGGGAAAAGAAACAGTTTGTATAAACACTTCATAATTCTTCTGTTAGTACTCTTGTTCCCATTATTGTATGTAAGGTTTGTTTTCCCTTGACTCAATAGTATATGTCAAGAAATATTTTTCCAGATATTATTCTGACACTAACTTATACTATTTTCTATAATTAATATTGTTTTATTGTTAATTTGAAGAAACATTCAAAATGCACACACGCACACACAATAACAAATCAGTTAACTAACTACACAGTATAGACACATTCTCCTATGTTTTCCATCAATAATTAAAATGTATAGAAAGTTATTGCAAATTAACAAATCTTATGAAAGAAGCTTTTAAATTATTTTTCAAATTGTTGTGCAAATGGGTTCTAATTTAGCGTTGGATTTATTGCTTAATAAAAACATGCAAACAACTGAAAAATTAATCAGGAGAAGGTTTATGAAAAGGAACAAATAACATTAAGCAGAGAAAAGTTATAAATATGAAAAGGAAGAGAAAAAGGCAAGGTAGTGTGCCATTGTAGTGGATAACTTAGTTATGTCAGCGATCGCAGTTAAAGATCGATGTTGATCTGGGTGGTGAGTTCAATTTACAACTGAAAGCAATGCTGGAATCAAACTAGCTTGCAGTCGTTACTTTTACATATTACCTATGGTTTTCAGTAATAACTGTTGGTCACTGAATTTAAAATGAGAGCAATTCTCTTCAAAACTTCAGGACTTGGCTTAGTAGTCTTGATTTTCACAGTACTGTCCTCTGAATGTTTTCAAGCTTCTCGCTGATTTCATATTTCACCCAAGATAATTGTCAGGTTTGTTCAAACTACTAGAATAATGACTGGCAACTTTATTACAATTAAATTGCAAATAATTTTCAGCTGTCTTGTAAGTTTGAGATGCTTGGCTGGCCTTTAACATTTTACACTCATTTGCCGGAATAGTGAAATCACCGATTTGACATGTTTTTGTTTTGTTTTCGTAATAGTTAATTTCGGTATTTTGGTCTGTGTGTCAATTTAGTGGATTTCACACTTCCGAGTAGATCACATTCTCTACACTGCCATACCTATTATTAGATTGTTTCTGAGCTAATTCTTTTATTAGCGGATTGAGTGTTGCATCTCTATCTATAAAAGGCAGGATGTGTGTGTATGTGTGTGTGTGTAACGAATGCACGGCCGCAATTTTCGACGGATTTGCACCAACATTTACATGCTCCAAATAAGCGGAAGGCCAAGATCGACTTTGCATTTACCAACTCCCATCGATAATGGAAATAATCGATTTTTTCATGCTTCTACGGCAGTTTTCATGTAGTTTGTGGCCATTTTCTACTGGCCAGAGTGAGAGCCTATAGCTGGCTGCCACGAATAGACAGGAAGATTCTATTGGCCAGCGTGTGAGCCAACAGTTGACTGACACGAATGTTAACTAGCATGCAAAAAAATCGATAGCTGCATTCGTCACAAGTGGGAAAAATTTAAATCTGCATTGCACTTTACTCCAACTGGCTCATTCGCTTGCTTAAACTCAACGTTGATTCTGATTCTGCAGAACTGGGTTGGGTGTGAAAAAGTATTTGCTGTTAACATTCTTTTTTCAATCGGTTTTTCCAGTTACGAGTCCTTTTTGTAAAGCTGATCATTTTGTGTTCATTTTGTTTAGTTCTTTTTTCGTAACAGATTTAATGTTTAGTATAGGGCTTAGAAAAAATTCGCAGTGTGAGATAAGCAAGAAGTAAGGCATGTAGCAACATCAGCACGACAAAGGGCACTCCTTTAAAGGCAAGGAAGGGCAAAAATATTTTAAGTCAAGTGATAGCGATTGCTGTATGAATCGTACGATTTTTGAATCATGCACGGGCAACGCCGGTCCATGCTGCTAGTATATATATATATATATATGTGTGTGTATGTGTGTGTGTGTTTGTGTGTAAAATTATGCAAATATATCAAACACAATTATTCTTACCTACAAATACAAGAAAAAAACTTCCTAAACAAATTTAAACCAGAGCTAAATAGATCATTACCCACACACAAAAAACACACACAACATGCGCACGTAATGGCCAAATACATGCATCCACACACGCTCACATGCAGGTGTCTGTGGAACGCGAATATATATATATATATATATATATATATATATATATATATATATTGACAAAAGCAAGTGACTATTCACGGGCACGCGCGCAACCCCCTCACAACTTAGGAAGTATAAGTATGTGCATGTACGTATGTGTTCGTGTGTATGTATACTGATTCCTTTAATAGGACAGTATGTGTATGCAGAGGGAAGTACGCGAATACATACGCATGTTGATATATATATATATATATATATATATATATATATATATATATATATATATATATATATATATATACGCATATTGGCAAAAAAACAAAACTGCGCATGGGGACACACGCGAACACTACACAACATACGAAGTCAGTGTGTGTATGTGTGTGTGTATGCAAAAATGTGTTTACTAAGTCCTCGTAATAAGACAGTGTGTATGTATGGTGAGGGAATATACGTATATATACGCATGCTGACAAAAATACAAAAAATGGAAATAGATCTAAGAAAACACAGGGGTCATTAAAAGATAAGAATAGCAATTCCTACTTCGTCAATCTCGGACCAATCTTAATTGTTTTATAACCCTTCACGCAGAACATTTTCACTGCCAATTCAGGAAGACATGTGGGTCACTAACACACAAAAAAAGAGAATGTCTCATCTCGAGACTATTTAACATCGAAAAACATGAGAAAAACAATTAAGTATTTTTAATAATATGTGGAAATCTCCATGCTATGACTGATGAAGGTCGCGAGACCGAAAACTCGTGTAGCAAAATTATGGAAAATAAAGCATAATAAATTTTTAATAAAAAATCCACATTACAACCAAAAACTTTTGCAGTTGCTGTCTTCTTTTTAACATTGGCTTACCCAAAACATACGCCCATCATACATGTCAGACACATTATATCTAACATCAATTGCGACACACATGGAAACTAGCTAAAGCAAATGTCCGCAACCAGTAAAAACATTTAGTATTTGACATCGAAAGTCATATCTTTGATTAGACTGAATACTGACCATCAGCTTCGATTAGTTTTTAATAACATAATAAAATTTCTACATTCGCATAATGTTTTTTTATGATCTTTCAGATATATATGTAGCAGTCTCAGAATTCTTATACTTCTTACAGTACATAGTATTTTCATTTTAAATATGTTTACTAATATCTTTTACGTTTTGTTAAATAGAAGCAAATATACAAGGTAACCAAAAAAGTTCTGTCCGTTTTTTGATTAGTCATTGAATGAAGTTGAAATATATACGAAATCCGTGTAGCAATAGTTTTCAAATTCGGACAGCCGGAAGTAGGAACATCAGACGTTATAAAAAAATGCGCACCGTGCCCGGTCATAGGTTATAAGACAGACAGCTGTGAGATGGATGGAAGTGTCTAGAGATCTCGTTCGGGGCTGTTTGCTTTATGACTTCAAAGTGGGCTTATCAGCAGCTGCATCAAGTCGCCGCATATGTCAAGCGTTTGGGGATAGTGCTGTGGATGAACGTACTGCAAGGCGTTGGTTTCGAAAATTCAAGTCGGGAGATTTGTCTCTCCATGATGAACCTCGCAGTGGACGACCACAGGTGTTGAATGACGGAGTCCTGAACGTGGCCATTGAAGAGGACATGTGATGAACTTGTAAGACAGTTCAACGTTTCCGATAAAACAGTTAGACTTCACCTGCACCGCCTAGGTAAGAGGTACAAACTGAGCAAGTGGTTTCCGCAAACGCTGTTGGAGCTCCACAAGGGACAACGAGTGGCAGCCTGCGTATTGTTGCTTTCTCGCCAACGTACTGCATCCTTATTCAATCGAGTGCTTACCAGTGATGAAAAGTGGGTTCTGTACAAAACGCCCAAGCGTTCCAGACATTGGTTGTCTCCTCAGGATGCTGTCCCTCACACCGCAAGACCGCCTATGCACCCACGCAAGATTATGCTTTGTGTCTGGTGGACAGGTCGTCAAGTGGTTCATTATGAACTGCTACCAACGGGCCAAACGGTCACTGAAGACCTATACTCGCAGCAATTGAAACCTGTGCAACAGGCATTGCGCCAGAAGGAGACAGTACTGGTGAATCGCAAAGGTGTGCTTTCCTCCATGACAACGCCAGGCAGCAACTTGGGTGGGAGACTTTGTGCCATCCACCTTATTCACGTGACCTTGTGCCATCCGATTACCACCTCTTCCCCTCCCTGGATAATCATCTTCGTGGGAAATCCTTCACCAATGAAGCAGATTTGCTCAAAGCCCCCACGGACTTCTACCGCAAGGGCATTGAACAGCTGGAGACACGTTGGCAGAAGGTGCTGGATGCCGATGGTGATTACTTCGAAGACTAAATATAAGTTACACATACTGTGAAGCGTTTTCTTTTTTTTCCTTTAAAAATGGACAGAGCATTTTCGGTTACCTTTTATAATAATGAAGTAATGCACCACTGCTGCCTCGATATTTTTCTTGCGTTGTCACCGATGATCATGTCAAAATATATTCACTATTTGTAGTATAAGTGTTAGAAGAAAACTTGGCGTGCTCATTGGAATCTAAAATGACTGGTTAATTTCGTCTAAAGTGACTTTATGCATTAATTTATTCTTCTTTCAGAAACTCAAGCAAAATACAGAAATATATATACCCATATGCCTAACAGTAAAATAAGAAATAAACTCTATTCATAAATGTGTGTCTTGCTCTGACACTTAGAAAGATAAGATGAAATAATATGCATAGTTGGGTGCGGTAACGCATGCGCAGTGCTTATAGAAAAATACACGAACCAACAAGGATTTCTCGCTAAGAACAGGGTCTCAATCTCTTCTTGACACTCTTTTAAAACTTGTACCGTATAAAACGTAATAGAACCCGTGAGTTTGGACTGAACAAAGTCACATATATTGCCAAGAAATGTGTGTGTATCTGCCAAAACATTGTCGTAATTGTTATTCGGGGATCTTTGAGAGTGATTTAAGGCTTCTGGAAAGGTGCCCGATAGGGTTCTGGACGTTGGCTCTCTCATTTCCTGAGAACGGCAAAAGCTCTTCAATTACCAGTCTCATAAAGATAACGCCTGTGGCCCGATTCATGAACTAAGATTGTCCAAATCAACAAAGAATAAAGAAAATATGAAGACAGATATATTTTTAAAGCGACAGTCAATATACTCTTAGTAGACGGTTGAAAAGAGCCAACAGAACTTATCGCTTTCATTTCCTCACAAATTGGAAAGACATAATTCCTTGCATAATAATCGGAGAGATAAGGTGATATAAGAATTATCGTCTCTTCGTTATAATACAAAAGCCAAAAAAAGTAAAATGAAAATACACCAAAAAAGTTGGGTAGAACTTCAAATTAAATGAAAATACGGATTTAACCGGAATTAAAATGACATTTTTCTCTGTTCATGGTTATGGATATCATGTTAAAAATTCGAATAAAAATATGATTACAGATGATCAATATTAAAAAAAAGAAACGGAAGTGATAGATAATTGTTAAAATTCTTTGATTTTTTTCGCAATTTAATTACAACTACTGTTAGTCAATTTTCCAGGGAGGTATTTATTTGCGAATATCATAATAATAGGCAATTCTAATTTTTATATTTTATACTCACATGCTAAACACAATCATCATGCCACATGCGTCGAGTTTTTCTCGACTACTTATATATGGGGCAGTGGTGCATTGTGGGTGGTCTATTTTAACGGTTATTTTAGCGGGAGTGTTTAGTTATATTGTTTATTATTTAATTCATTTATTTATTTAAATGGAATAATTTATTTTATTTGTTTTTGCTTTTTATTTTCTATTTATTTTTATTGATTCTTTTCAGTTTTCTATTTTTCAATTAGTAGAAATTTTTTTGTGTCTGCAATTTGAGGTGAGTTCTGATCGTTTATATAATTGTTTGTTTTGGTCTGGGAAGGCAATTAGACCTATTTTTTTTTCTCCAAGCAGTGATGGAAGTTTTTGGATTGATTATTGTAGTCCGATGTACTTTTCCTTATTTTCCATGATGTTTTTGATGTGATTTGCTTTATGTTTTTAATTTCCAGATATACTTGGAAAGCATTGTGCTGGTCGCGTATTTACTATTTGTGAAAGAAATTTTGTGTGCGTAGTTTCATTGTTTCCAGGGTCCTTCAATTACTCCTATGTATATTTTTCTTCTAATATATATATATATATATATATATATATATATATATATATATATATATATATATATATATACTAGCAGTAGAGCCCAGCGTTGCCCGGGGATGTAAAAAGTAAGACATAAATCAAATATCGACCATCATAAAGACTGAAAATAAAATTGACAAAGATTATTGTTTAAGGTTGACGGACACGCATGTCTTAATTATTTTTTTTTTTTTTTTTTTTACGAATTGGTCAAACCCAAACTCAAACAAAAACATTGTTTACAATCGTTATGAGTCTATCGATTGGTGAATAGAATTTTATTATAAACAATTGTCTTATTAATGGAATTTTAAAGCATTCTGAATGCAAAAAATAAAGAAAAAAAGTGTGCAAGACAATAAGAAATACTACCTGCCAAAAAAAAAAGTGGATGTTTGTTTTATCGGCTGAAAATGTAGGAAATCCGATCCCATATATAAAGGAACACACACACACACACACACACACACACACACACACACACACACACAAACAAACAACCTGGGTTTTTAACTAAGTCACTCCACGGAATCGCTAAAACATAGAGCATAGTCTGATGAAAAAGACGCTAAAGTTTATGAAAACAAAATTTTATCGTCAAAATGCTTATGTTTTTATGAAGAGGATAGACTAAATTTTTTTTTTTTAATTATTTTTAAAAAATTTTCCATCTTTTTAGAATATTCTAAATTTTGATTTAAAAACCTTGTTTCTCTTTGTCGCAACAAGGGGTAGTAAATAACATAGATAATTTTAGCGCGCTTTTTTTTTTTGTATTTACACACATTAATTTGGAAAATCTTGCAAAAATAAAATAATTGTCAGATGTTAATGAAACTTTCAGAAACTATTCACAGATGATCGAAATTATTATAAATATGTTTTTTTTATTAAAGTCATGGCAGAATTTTTTTTTATTTATTAACACCCCCATAACTAATTTTATGAAAAACTCGAGACCATCGGTTTTAGTGATTACAATAGTTAAAAGCACAAGGCTTTGAAGAATGCAAATCATGTATTTTTTTTTTTTTGGCCAACGTACCTGAAAATCAGCAGTGAATTGTAACATACAAAACTCGATAAAACAAATATATTATTTAGTTTCAAATGCTTTTATTTGTTTTAATTTGTTTTTATGAATATAGACAATATTTTCTGAAAGCAAAAAGTTTTTTCAATGAAAATTGAATTTTTAATACAATTATTTCTTATTTCTTTAATTTTAAAAAGATTTTTAAAAATGTTTAAATTGAATTTTAAAAAATATTTTAACATTAGTTAAATGCAACATCAACCTTTCAAAATGTCCGTGTCATTGTCTAGCGCTTTGAAAATTGTATAATTTGGACCAATCAGATTAGCCATGGTAATTAAGAAATGTAATTTTGTGTTTATAGTCGGACAGTAATTAACAAGTACGGAAGACCAACCAGAATACAATTTAGTTGCATTATTTGAGTTCAGCATTGTTCTCCGCTGTTAAGCCCTTTACTTTTGCGAAACACGTATGGAGAAGTTAATTTGAGTTTTCAATTTCAACTGAGAAGGTACCTACAAGTAACAGTATCATCTTATGAAATTTAACTACTGCTAAACTTTAATTTATATGATCTAATTTTTATATTAATCTCAGTTATGACATTTTTCCATAAATGAAATATCAAAATTAATAATAAAATGAATGGAAATACAAATAACACAGTAAAATGTAATAAATGTACATAAAATTATAGTATTTTATGTACACTTTTGATAAAATTTCATAAGAAAGGTACCTAAATTAATTAGATACCTTTTTCTTATGAAATTTGATCTCACTATTAACAGTCTTATTTTTAATTTCTTTATATTTTCCATAAAGCATCGTAAACGTAAAAATGAAAGCTAAGTACAAAAAAAAAAAAAAAAATTAGAGCGCTGAAAGTTTTCCTTAAAAGTAACGAGGTAAATAATTTGTTCACTTAAATAATTTCACTTCCTTCCATCCGTAGAAAGAATTACCCTCCCGTAAGTTATCTAAACGTCATGAATGTGCCTTTCGTCAATCGTCAAGCGACGCGAAAGGTTATGACCTGCTTTGTTTTATTTTCAAATTACATTTTTTCGGCAAAGAAGCTAAGTTAAGCTTGGTTCAAAATATTTTAAATAAACAGTATAATATCTTTTTTTATTAAAATCAGTTTTGAAAAAATGATAATTGATTTTAAAAGAATATCAAAGTAAGATTTTAATCTTTTTATCAAATCGAAAAAATGATTAAAAATGATTGATTATCTGTCCTTTTTTTTGGACCCAAAAAAAAACAATATTTTTAACGAAAATTTCAGACGTGCTAGGAACGATTAAAATGTAAAAAAAAAAAACTCAAAAAATACTTTGATCTTTCCTCTTTAATAATAATATGAACATTAGACGATAAAATTTTGTTTTCGTCAAGTTCGGCGTTTTTTTTCATCATGCTATGCTCTTTTGTTTACATTTTCGTGATGAGTTGTCCCCCTTTCATTTTCACGATGTGTCTTAATCGTGTTTTCAAATTGATTTTCTTAAAAAACAACTGTGTTTTTCCCATTTTCGGTGCCGTTAGAAACACCAAAAGGTAATTTTATGTAGTCCTGTGAAGTTTTGTTGAAATCGGCTAAAAAATGTAGGAAATTCGATCCAACATATAAACGTTACAGACACACACACATACACACAACCTGCGTTTTATAATAAGTAAGATATATATATATATATATATATATATATATATATTTAACATATTTATGTTATAGTTTTTAAATAAATAAATATATATGTGTGTGTGTTTTTTTTATTATGCATATTTTACTACATTTGCAGTGTTTAATATATATATATATATATATATATATAACGAGGCAAAAACGAAATGAATTTATTAAACAAAGTATCTAATAATAATTAAACAAAGCAAACGGACAAAACTCTATCAAGAAATCAAAAGAAAATGGTTGAATCCATCAACACAACAATAAAAACAATATCTACACATGTCACAGTACTTCACGTAATTTTCAGTTAATAGTATGAAAATAACGTTCTCTAAATTCTTTGTTTTGTTATTATTAGTTAATTTGTTTAATAAATTCATTTCGTTTTTGCCTTGAAAATGTCAACATTGGATGAAATGTTAGAGTTTTCCTATTGTCTTTTACATTTATAAATACTGTGTTTTTCTACAGGTTAAATCTGGGAAAATTGAACACATATATATATATATATATATATATATATATATATATATATATATATATATATATATATATATATGTGTGTGTGTATGTATTAAGACGTTTCATTTAGACAAGTTTAAAAAAGTTTTGTTTTCGTATTTTCAATATATCCTCTCATATTCAACGTGAAAGTTAAATTTATATATATATATATATAAAAATATATTTTATATATATATATATATATATATATATATATATATATATATATATATATATATATATATATATAAATTTGAAAAATTTTTCATATTTTTAATATTGTACATGCGCGTTATTATTTTTTTTTTTTTGATTTTGTCCGCTGCACAGTATAGTAGGGTCGGTTGGGCATCATCTGTGAGAAAAAAAAGCATCATGACGCAATTCACCCCGACAAATATTTGGAAACGGCATGCAGTACATCTTGTTATTATTGCAGGAAGCCTCAATTCAAGCATTTTAGAGTGTCTCGGTGTCAATCCGAGGAGAGTGTAGAGGATTCAGAAAGAGTTGGATGAGTCCAATTGTGATTACGAAGGAACGGAATCTTGGAAAACTTACTGTGATCGTTCTGATGAGAAACAATAATAAAAAAAAAAGAAACTTACAAAATTTGTTGTCGAGGACCTAAGACTCAATACAGAGGCCTACATAATTTGCCTTGAGGAAGTATTGCTGTTCTGTGTCAAAAGCGGGAATGCTGGATGACACTATATCTGGCGACAAGTTTCTGCACCATGCCACACAAGCAGGAGAATCCAGTCATGGCTGTCAGACAATATCTGCGACTACATCACCCCTTACATCTGGCCCCTGACTGCAAACCCCTTGATTATTATGTGATGGGCGCAGTTGAGCCAGAGACCAAGAAAACTCCTTGTAACTTGAGAAATGTCCCGAAAGCAAGCTTTCACCAACTTAAACAAGGAGACCGTCCAGAAGAGATGCAGGATATTCTGAAGTCATCTGGGGCCAATGCCGATTTTGTTGAATAAATTTACACTTTAGCATTTCAATATATTTTCGTGTAATGTTGATAAATATATATGTAAAGTGTTACTTTAATTCTTTTGTAATTTAGACAATTTATCCATCGCACCCTGTATATGTATGTTTTTTTTATATCATTATCTGAACATATTAATAAATATTAAGACTTGTATATCTAGTCACCCTGGCAAGAGTTAAAAATATCAAAACGCAGCACATTTCACATCGATTTCAACAGTACTCTAATCTGTTGCTTCTAATCATACTCGGGTTTGCAATAATTCAAGACATTATGCAGTGGTCCCCAGTATTATTACAACGAGAACAATAATAATATTTGCAATTCTCAATGTTATGTTTATCCGGCGTGATCTAACTGTTTTCACTTTCTATGACACACATGAGTATCGTTTTCCTCACACTAGCTAATGACCTATCATACTAGAAGATATTGCCACCTAGATCTCATTATCATTTAATAATTCTCATGGTTTGTAAATAATATATATATATATATATATATATATATATATATATATACGCATATATTTTATTTAGTTAACAGTCCATATATTTGGGGGATACACAGGGTTACCTAAAATTTTGAACAAGTTAAAATATCTGCATGAAGGTGTCTAAAAATATATACAATTTGTAAAAATATGCTTAAAATTGTAATTTCACAATTAATTAAAAAAAAAAGTATCATCATCATAAGTGATTAGAACCGAACTATATAGAAATAGCAGTATCTAGCAATGCAAACTGAAAATGAGTTCACCCCACAAAACGAGTCATATCAAATGACTCTGTTACACTGATGTTGCAGTGTCATTTTGAATATGCGATGAAATTGTAATTTTATATCTGAAATTTTGAATATATGATGAAATATTTATCAAAATATCCCTTCGAATTATGAATGCACAAAATTTCTCAGTGAAAGAAAATAAGAAATACTTTTTATTCAATGTTGTTCCATTTTGAAATTTAATTAATTTTTCGAAAGAGAATCTCTTTCATCACGAACAAACAGATAAATTCTCTCAAACGTTGGAACTTGAACTCTCTAGATTGTTTCCAAAATTCAAGCACTAAGATAAGGACACAGTAAGTTTCAGAATTTATTTGAATAGAAAACATTCGTCACTTTTCTTTGTTTTTTTTTTTTTGTCAATAGTTTCAAATTCACAGACAATCGGATATTTTTAGTTTTTAAAATTTCATTCTTCTTCTGTAAAATTATTGTATATTAAGAATTTTCTTTCTGTCATGGACACTTTTATTATCCAACGAAAACTGAATAGTAGATCTTGATTCCCGCCCAAATATACTGCAGCCATAGATCACCGTAAACGCAATTATAATAGAACGCTATAGTAGGACAATTAATCCATTCAGAAATTCCAAGAATTATAGTAAGAGATTTCTAGAAAATTAAAATTGCATCTATGCACGAGAATTCCGGTCAAAAGCAAACAATATTGATCGCGTGATGTCTGGAAAATGTCTAGAAAAATGTGTCTACAATCATAAATGAATTCGAGTTTATCTCATACTCGCTAGATAATGCAAAACTTTTCGCAACAATCTTTGTCTCAAACTCCAACTTGGATGACATGATGCCATCCCCTTTCCGATCCCTTCTCACGGAGCACAACCTTGTGGCTATTCTAAAGATTAACCCTCAGTTATCTCCAATCTTAAAACTGTTTAACCGCTTCTTGAAAAAGAAATCCTAACCAAGTCTATGGAAGGTGACAAGTGTGTACCCTGTTTTCAAGAATGAGGGTGGGCTTTAATCTCCGCCTAAGACGATCGCCTTAGATATATCAAAGGCTTTTGTTAAGATGTAGGGCATCGGGGGTTGTTACAAAAGCTCTCCAGCCATGACATCACTCCAAGAGTTTTTCAATTAACAAATCGTTCAAAATATGTAAGTCTATGGAGGTCGCTGGTAATGGTAAGTCCTCCAATACCAGTAAGATCAATGCAGAAATCTAAGTTTTACGTCTTTGTCCTAAAACTTGTTCTGCTTTATATTATTGGTCTGCCTAAGAACATATCTTTAGTGAATATATATTGTATATGGATACACATACAAGCATCTAGATGACCAAAGCCTGGCAGCTGATCTCTACTACAATAACTTTCTATCATCACTGAGCAGACTCTAAATATTAGACTATCGCGGTGAACAGATGGTCTCAAGGAGGCTACATGTCTTGAACGCCTATTGGAACTTAAGCACACCCCAAATACCAAGTGTATACGCGATCCAATGCTAAAGATGCTGGAAAAAATTCAGTTCCCTCTGTCACTCCAATACTAACCTTATTCCTCCTGCTATGCTCTACATTTACAAGAGCCTGGTCACAGCGAAAATGGAGTAGTGTTGCCCTATCTGGGCTGGAGCTGAATAGTTTTCACTTTCCTGTTTTGATATTGCAAAATCCTCTACGTGTTCTTATGATTGATGAATTATTTTCCACTCTACAACCCTTTCCCCCAGAGATGAAACTTTGCAAGCTTCACTATTGCATCGCTTCGTTTCTACTTTCTCCATCTATCATAGTCATAATTGTGCGCCCGTTCCATGATCACGTTGCGTCAACAACGTAAATTGACCTAAATTTTGGCATGAAGCCTCACAAGTCATAGATGTAACATAGGTTTCCTTGAAATCGTTATATTTCCTTAACAAGTCTCCATGCACACAGCATGCCATAAAAACTTTTTTTTTACCTTCATATTGCTAAATTGGGCAATTTTTTAAAATTATCAAATTAATGAATTTAAATTACTTGAATACATGGGCAACTCAGCTGATCTCTAAATATTAATCCATGTGCACTCAGATACCTTCTCAATTGTTTTCGTTTAATGTATGAAAATATTTTTCATTAATAGCTACTTTGTTCTGTATAAATTATCCTTTTCATTGTTGCCATCTGTGAGAGGAAATATGTTAAATAACTTATTTTCTCCGTGTGGTTAAATTTGACGTTATTTTCTGTGCTATTTCTTGCTAATAATAATAATAATAATAATAATGATAATAATAATAATAATAATAATAATAATATATATATATATATATATATATATATATATATATATTAAACACTGCAAATGTAGTAAAATATACATTATAAAAAACGAGGAAAGAATACGACTATTTGCTGTTTTCCCTTTGTGTCTGCCTCACTTTCTCACTCTTAAAAACGCAAACAAACGTATATGCTCCCGTACATGCACACAGAAATGTTTCCTTTTGTAATGAGAAAATTGTTTGTCTTTATTTTATTTTTCTTTATTTTTTACCACGTCCGTCAGCGGAGACCCATATATCAGCACTGCCATGTAAATTTATTTTCTCTCGCCAAAATACCGACGGGTGTTACGGGGAGAGCTGTTACGTCACATAAAGGACCCACAGCCTTGCACCACGGGTCACTTTATCAAGTGCACTTGCTAATGTTGTAATCTGAGCGGTGAACAAGATGGTTTTTTCTACGGCCACCAACAAAATCGTCTCGTCATTGTAACATAGCTGCTGCTCAAAAAACACCAAACACTGCCTTCTCCCCTATGCAACCAATCACGTTTATCACGTGCTTTGGGTTTTATTTAACCTTAATTTTTTTTTCTTCTTTTAAAATTTTACTGGGATTAAGTACAATTGATAAGTGAAACAGACACAGCTTCACCCGGCACGACCCACACGCACGGCTGTTGTTTTCTGTATGTGCATCTTTCAATAAGGAGGAAAGAACTGTGAATAAACTAATCTAATCGTCACTATCAGACCCACACATACTGATATTTTTCGTCGAGGGATTATATCGGGTTACTTTTCCAAATAATAGTGGTGAGACTCGATTCAATGGATGGGATGCAATGACTGCAATTATAATTGTGTAGGGACTGAACGGAATATATGAAAATATATTGTTTAATATGACTTACTTTTTGTGAATGAGTACTCGATATCGGATACGGAACGTTTATAGACATGAAAAAGGTGGACACAGGAGTCAACACGGTATGGTGACTGTCAGTTTAATGATTCATAGTGATATTCTGACAAAATACCACTATTCTATTAGCGAGCTGTATCTTTAGATGTATTTGTAGGTAGTTCCGAATGATTTTATTTTTATGTCTGCATTTGGAAATAAGCTCTGATCACTTATTTACCAGTTTATCTTTCCTTGAGGAAGAGAGCACAGAAGCATCAGACCATAAATAGGATAAGGGTTCATTAAAGACATTGAAACAGGGAACGATTTAATCATGTTCAGAATGATATCAAAAAGAGTAATAAAAATGCAAAAGGATGTATACCTATATTTTATAGATTATTCAATAGTGTTTTATGGAGTGAATCACAAAGAACTGCTAGAACTGCAAGGTAACCTTGACATATATGGGAAGGATATTAGAATCATCCAGAACCTATACTGTCAGCGAACTGCCTGCAAAGAGAGAGAGGAAATGAGTTCAGTAAATATTCAGTAAATAAAAAAAAGGATGTAAGACAAGGATATGTCTTCTCACCAGATCTCTTCAAGTTATACAACGAGATAATACTGAGTGAATTATAAGTCCTACCAGGATTCATTGTTGACGGCCACAATCTTAACAGCATAAGATATGTAGGTGTTACAGTGTTGAGAGCAGACAGAGAAAAGAAACTACAAGAGCTCCTACAAAAGGTAGATAAGGAAAGTGAGAAGAAGGAATTAAACATTAATTTCACGATGATTGAATGGATTGTTGTTAGCAAAACGAACAGCTCAAAAGACTGAAGATAGCGAAATCAAACATGTGCAACGATATAGATATTGGGGAAGTGGGTGCAAGTACGACACGGATGTCCGAATGCGTATTTGGATAAAGAAATATGTCTTTCAAAAGCTGAGTAAAAAATTAAGAAACATAAAAATATCCTTATAAATAAAGAAAAGGTTACTAAAATATTATGCAGTATCAATCCTCCTATATGACAGTGAAATCATAGTTGAAGAAGAGACTTGAAGCAATAAAAATTTGGTTCGACAGAAGGATGCAATGGACCGAACATGTGAGCAACGATGGAATTCTAGAAACTGGTAACAAAAAGGACACTAATGCTTAACATCAGGAAGAGAGTGTTGATATTTCTGGGCAATATAATGAGGAAAGAGGGCTTGGAAAATTTGATACTCACGGACAGATTAAAGGTAAAGAGAGAGAGAGAGAGAGAGGATAACAACGCACAAACTACCTGGCGAGCTTGAGCGAATGGATGGTGGATCAGAAATTTGGAGATATGTTTAAAAGGACAAAACTTATTAAGAGCCACAGAGGAGGGGAAGTTGTGAGACATGATCACCAACGTCCTGGGGAGACACAGCACATAGAAGAAAGACAATGTTTTCCTTCAGCAAATGTTACATCGTTTTGAGGTATTGTAATTTTTTTTCATGTTATTTTGGTGTATTTGGACTTGTTATCAGTGTTTCCATTATATATGCTATGAGAAGGTTGCATATATTCTGATGTCAAATATAAATAATAGTAGTGACCGTAAATAAAGCTCAGAATTAGCCCTAAACAAAATACAACTGGAAAAGCCGGTTTCTTCATCCTGCACTTTAATGTTTTTATTTATTAATCCGACAGATTTTTATCATTTTGAACCTTAATTTCAGTGGATACTCGTATTAGAGAAGACGCCCCATTTATTTATTAAAAAGTAGATTTATTTATGTTCGTCTACCGGCCTGAATACCCGAGAAAACTTATAAAAATATGAGCTCTCCGTATGAAATTTTTAGTCCACTAAAGGAGTAGATGACATTGTAGCAAAAAACTGACAATTACCTTACAGTTTTGATAATTATGATTACACTGTCCGAGTTATTAGATCGTTAGTGATAAGATCATGAGGCCTGATTTGGAATCTCACAATGATTGTCCACATACTTGAAAAAGCAAAATAGAAAACTATACATGTCTATGAAATATATGTATTCGCCTGGTTGGCGTAAAATGATCCATCAGGACTGGCACGCCGTTAAACAAAATCTAACTAAACCAAACATCACAATAGTTAATCTGTCAAGGAGCTCACTTCTCTATAATCTTGGTGACAATTGGGAAGTATCTCGATATCATTCCACTGAGTGAGAAGAATTTTAGCATATGAAACTGTTCAGGAGCCATCGATAATTTGGGGTTGCACGAAGTTACATTGTGACCGAGAGTTGTGCATATTGGCCGTGTTCAGCTGTTCATCACACGAGATTATGCGTTCTCACTGAGAAATTACAATATATATATATATATATATATATATATATATATATATATATATATATATATATTAGGTTGACCAAACGAAAGTTCTCATTCAGATTTTTTTAAAATTGAATTGTGCAAAGATTTGGACCCTTTTCCTTGTTTCCGGGAGAATATGAAAATTGCCGAATAATTTTACCGAAATGAATTATTTTTGCTTGATAATTTTCTACCTGTATGTATGCAGTATGTAGTGTTTTCTTATTTTACTGAAAAGTATCACGTCGTCACGTGTCAATTTCTGGTGGTGGATCCTATTTTGGTAGTTTTATAATATTTCGTATTTTTTTCTAAATTCCTATATATTTTATTCGTGTTTTTATATATATATATATATATATATATATATATATATATATATATATATATATAATCGACTCTCCCGTCGCGTTCGACGTATGAGGTCAGGCCGATAAGTCCCCAGGAAACCGACATCCCGACACCGGCACATGAGATTTGTTTATAGTGGTGAAGGCCTTGTGCAGGACCAGCCACACTTTATATATATATATATATATATATATATATATATATATATATATATATATATATATATGTGTGTGTGTGTGTGTGTGTGTGTGTGTGCGCATGTGTGTGTTGGTGCACTAACGTACGTATATATGTATGAATTCCTTCGAAAAAAATGCTTACAGAAAATTTAATTTACCCAAATGTTTATTTGAGTAAATTAAATTTTCTATAAACATCTATCTGGATGACATCACATTCGTATAAGAGCCGTCTTCTTGCGCATGCATACATAACTATCATGCGTATATTTAGAAACGAACACACGTGGCCTTTCATTTTCGTATCAATAATATAAACCCTTTTGGAAAAGGAGTTCCGCACCTAATTATGCACCATTTCTCAAGCACACACAAACAATTATAAATATACGCATATATATATGTGTATATATATATATGTATATATATATATATATATATATATATATATATATATATATATATATATATATGTGTGTGTGTGTGTGTGTGTGTGTGTGTGTGTGTGTGTGTGAGAGAGAGAGAGAGAGAGAGTAAGAGAGAGAGAGAGATTAAGCAATGTTCCATCCTGCTGAACTCTTGGCCTTTTAACTCGTGTTATATGTCCACTGGAGCGTTCTTAAAATGAGCTAAGAAATCTATGCAAAGTAGCATTTCAAGCAGATCAAGGTCTGGAAAAAGATTTTCTGGTGGACAATGCGTAAATGTCACCTGAGTCAATCGGCTCTTCTTGATAGAATATCAGTGAACACCTTGAAAATTTTTGAACACTTGATGCAATTTATTCGAATTT
Organism: Acanthosepion pharaonis; assembly: GCA_903632075.3. Taxonomy (NCBI): domain Eukaryota; kingdom Metazoa; phylum Mollusca; class Cephalopoda; order Sepiida; family Sepiidae; genus Acanthosepion; species Acanthosepion pharaonis. Next base: position 2,713,673 of record CAHIKZ030000324.1, read on the forward strand.
AAGAAAGGTTTTCGGGGTAAGGTACCCACTTAAATTATTGTTTTTCCAGAATTTACCACCAGGTTTTCTGGATTTGTCTGCACCCTCGCAGTAAATTCGACATTTACATACTTGCAAAAGTGAGCATATGCTTAACTTATCATTGTTGCAGACATACTTCAGGTGATATTAAAAATAGTCATTTTCAATGCAATCTTCCCAGTGTTGATGAAATGCATCGAACTGTTCTCTCTTGACATTTTTCATCCATTTGAATATAAACTAGGGTTAAGTTTAAAATCACCTGATTAAACTATTTTAGATAAAGTTTCGAAATAGAATCAATTAACAATTTTTACGAATATGTTTCGAGCACAAGAAATTATTGCATGAAATCTGATATATTTTTATTAAATTTATTGAGAAGCTATACTTCAGTTTGAACAGTTATATTTTATCATATAACATACTTATTCATACCCTACTCTCTCCAAGTATATATATATATATATATATATATATATATATATATATATATATATATATATATATAAACTCGAAAACTTGTCTCATAATCGGAACGCTAACCAATTGGCCAGTCATTCACTTCATCGGAAAGTAGCATTAGAAAGTGAAATTGGGTAGACGAAACTGTTCGGTCATATTCACTAGCACGAAATCAGAAGTTATCGTGTTTACGGATTTAAGAGCAATGGCTTTGATCAAACATATTATTACACCATATTATACACTCTCACCCAGAACCTATAACTAATGTCCGCTCAGCATAGTTATTGTATAAACCATGGGTTAAACAACCATCTTTGATTTGCCGTTTCTTCTGATTCATTTTATAACCCAAGTTATGATATTCTTTGTAAGCTTCACTTTTAGGTTTTAATTCAATTTTATTTAACTTACATTTTCGTTGGTTTCATTAACAGATCTTTTAGATTTTAGGCTATAATTATAAAACCTATTTGCACTCTTGTTCTGAATATTTTTATACATATTTATTATCATAAAACGCAATCTCCAGTATGACATAACTAAAATCATGACTTGTTAGATCTAGAGAATGAATACTATGTCCTAAGTGTATGGAAATTTTTCGAATAAATTATCTTTTAACTCCCGTATATTCATAGATACAACGACGCTTCTTTCAGAATCTTAAAATTAAATATTAACAGCTTGATTAAGGATCAAACCGACAGCTATATCTGACTAATCTTACCTTATTAAGTTATTTGAAATATAAAATAATTTTCTTTTTTGTTGTAATTCATTAAACACGTGTTTGGTTTTGTATTCATTCATAAACCATCCGAGTTTTTTACACCATAGTTCATCTCCTCATAACTCAAACATGTCATACGAGAATGAAGTTTTCCAATACTTAACTTTTTCAAAAACTTTGAGGAGGCAAAAGATAATTATAATTAATTAAGACAGACTTTAGAAACACCAGAAATATGATTCAGAATGAACATCTGGAGTGGGGGGTTGGGTTTATGATAAAAGCATCAGTTGTTCATATCACTCATAACGGTTTTATGTAATAAGTATATTGTCTCATTAAAATATTTGAAGGAAGTAAAATCGGAAAAAAAGTATATTGTATATTAAATACCTACTAGTAACCTGATATAAGCATCAGGGTATTTACTGATCATAATAATTTTAATCGTTTAAATTAAACAAATTGTCTGATCCCAAGTGCTTGCATTTATTTATTTTATTTATTTTACATGTCTGTAAAAACGTATCCATATGTATTACACAATTAAGAGTTAATGAACTCACTGATCGGCAATTTGACCTTATCAAACAGAATTATCATTTATTGGAATTTGATTTACTCTACCAGTATTTCAAAATAACTTTTGAATTTCCACATCAGAACAAATAAGTAAATTAATTTTTCTTTTTTATACGATAATGTTTTAGGAATGATTTTGATTTGTGTATTCATTGATCTTTTCAGTCTTGATTGTTGTTTCAATGTGATTATGTAGAAATTCGTTTAACCAAGTAAAGTTAACTGAAAATAACGCTACGCTAAGTTTTGCAATAATTATAAACTATACTATAAGTACGTAAGACTGCTTTCCATAAAGTTTATCATTCATAACTTTATAGTAATTACTTTTTATTACCATTTCAGAATTGACATGCCCTGATTTGTTCAGTGGTGAAATATATAATGGAAATCTGACGCTTTCTACTTTTTTACAAACTGATGTTCCACTAGTCCTTACAAAATATGTAATTAGTCTCTTTTAGTGCTTGGATTTGACCACAGTTTCACAAATGTTTATGAATCGTGAATAGAAAATAAAATGTAGTGAGCCCTTTAACACTCATCGGATATAAATTTTATCGTGTTTCTCAAAAATAACATCTTTTGCCTATACAAACATTTTAATTAGATTATAAAATTTCATATTCTCCTTTCATATCTAAAAATCCAGTAAAATGAAATTTAATATTTTAAGAAAAAACAAAAAAAATATTAAATTAAATTTTTCAAAAATAATAAAATATAAAAATCCCGAGCAATTTTGAGAAAAAGCAAAAGGTAAAAAGTCAATGTTTTTTTGCTAATTCTAATCAAAGGTATTGAATTTAAATATCGTCTTGTTTTGTGTGCATATTTCACAGATTTAATACATAATTCTTTCATTAAATCAAAGTTTACTTTTGTAATCTTATCGGTTACTTTTTGCTCTCTCTTTTCTCATCCTGGCTTTATTGGTTTCTTTTGGACTTACACTTCTGTCTTACTCTATATTCTGTCTCTTGTGCTTTTCAATCCCTCTCCGTTACTGTGATCGTCTCGCTTTATCAGTTTGTTTTTGTTGTTTTATTCTCAAGGAATTCATTTCCTCGGGTTGTTTGTTGTTTTCATTTAGATAAATTTTTACTTCATTACTAGTGGGCATTAAATTAAATTTTGGAATTTTTCTTTGTGGCTAAAAATTCATAAACCCTATTTATTGGTGTTTTCTGCAGTCATGAAATACTGAATTAATTTTCTTTCTTTCTTTCTTTCGATCGTTCTTTCTTTTATACAAATATTTCCCAATTCCGTTTTCTAATCTTTCTTTAACCTTTTTCCTTTTCCTTTGCTATTTTTTTTGAGAAATATTGTCTGATTTATTTCATTGATATAATTTTCAATTCAGTTTAATTTTCTATTTTCCTGCAAGTGCAAAATTGGGTTTTTCTAAATCAAAATCTGTAATTGCGCTTACAAAACTCCAAGAATTCAATTCTCCCTGTAACCAGCTGGAAATATCTTCTTTCTCTGTCTCTGAAATTCCAGTTTTATGTAAACTAAAAGATAAATTAAAAATAGCAAGGAAAAGAGATTATTTATTTATTGGCTTCATTCACTTGCTAATATATTTTGCCGAAAATACTTTTAAATTATCAATAGGAACAGCGTCTAGAGTCTATGAAATAAGATGTAGTAGAATTAGTCACACACATACAGAGAAAGAGAGGAGAGAGAAAGAGAGTAAAATATCTCCATTTTTTTAATTCTAAGGAAACGTTGATTATAGTGAATTTCTAAGCAAGTGATAACATGCCAAATGGAATAATATCTGAAAAATTACAAAAAAACAAAAAAAACAAAACAAAAAAACATTAATCTGATCTTACGATATGTATTAGAATTTACGGGAACATCTTTGAGTAAAAGTTTTGAAAAAATTACATTGAAGAATAACAATGAAATGTTTTAGATATATACCCGCCCAGAAACTCTCACCCATGTGTTTCGTTAAAAAAAAACCCCAAAAACCCCAAAACAGTGGATTTATATATGCAGGTGCCATGTTGGTGAATTTTATCATAATGGAAAATATTTTTCCTTTCAAGTCAAACCAGAATTCTTTTCAGTGATTTGAGATTTCAAAGATTTTCGAAAACAATACGGGTTCTGATGTCTGCTGAAATGCATAGACTACCATGTTTTTAGAGGTTTTTATAAATATTATTAGAGTGTATAAATGTTTTGCCATACTTTATGAATTTGCCAAATAACTTGACGTGGAATAGCTTCTAAGAGACTTCCTGAATAAGAAAATAGATGCACATACACACGGACACACACACGTACGCTTGTGTGTGTGTGTGTCCGTGTGTATGTGCGTGGATGAGTGTTTTGCATTTTATAACATGGCAGATTGAAATTTAAACATTAAACATACGCAGATTGAAATATGTTTTTGTTCTTTTAGTTGCTGTTTTGTGGCGTTAATTTTTTAGACACACTAGCCTAATATTAATTTGTAACTGTTGCTATCTAATTTTCCGTCATTTTCATTACGTAACACAAATCCCTCACTCAGAAATAGACTTGTAAATGAAAACGCAATTATTCATATCTTGTAATGTAAGTGATATAGTTTAATGCAACATCATATTTACGAGACATCAAATCAATTAGATTCATATTGCTAATAATGGGTATTTTCTATCTTCATATTAGATATATAATTCACATTTGTAGCTTTGTATCAAATGCTAGTTTCGATGCTTTTCTTGATGTCTGGTTATTGTATCAACAATACTAACGCCTCAGTGTTGTTCAGAACTTGACGAGTCTGGTATGCTTCGTGTTGCTAGCATTTGAAGAAAACTACGATCGACCAATATGACGTTTGATGTATGGTAGCATAGAGCTATCGAATATTTCTTAATAAGAATTATTATCCATAATTCAATTAATTTTATACTACGACTCATCATGGTTTGCCCAAAGACAGACTCCCACGCCATAGCACTCGATATTCTCTGTTAAACAGTTGTTCTAATGCAGTGCATATAATATTCTTCACCTCCAGTTCTTCTAATGGTAACAAAAGATGTTAAAATTCAGTTCTCTATTACATATCATTTAGTCCGTTTATGGCTTTTGAAAGCCCAAATTCAGAAGCTCTTTCTCCGTACTCTACCAATTAAGTACATATAGTTGTACGATCGCCGTCTCATTTCGTGCTAACAATCTATATTTGTTTCTTCTAAATTACCATTGTGATCAATTAAAAAAAATACATCTTGTTTAGCTTTGTTAGCAAATGTCAAATATAATTTTCAGCTGCTTCAGTAGAGTAAGTGACGATGATGTATATAAAATATTTTATTAAGTGTTATCTATTAGCATATTTAAATTATACCAGCTAAAACCAAGATGTTAATACAAATAAGGAAGATTATTATTTTAATATAAGTGCATCTATGACTTTAAATTAACTCCAATCTGATTAAAACATGACTGTTTACACGCACATACATATAATTATATATTTATAAGTGTGCAATATGCCCATAAATTTAAAGAAATACATGTATACATATTTTTAATATCAAAGAGGATTTTGTGAAAGTTGGAAAAAACTTCACTGTAAATGGTAAATCTTTTGATAACCTTTTACGAGCGCTGGTTCTATGGGTCGTAAGATAAGAGCATTATATCACTTCCTCCTCCTGGCTAAAAAAAGGATATTTTAAATTTCGATAGAATTTGTTATTCAAATTAACACTGAGTATTATACAGACAAAGTCCGAATTTAATCTTCTATGTGCGTCTATGTTGTAAGCTTTCTGGCTGTGGGGAATAAAATGAAAATCTTCCTGATAAACAAGACATAAAAAGCGGTTGATTTACTTTATTTACTTGGATTATCCTAAATTTCAAACTGCATTTATGCAAAATCCATTGAACAGAAAGCAACGTATGATTAAATGAGGTGAACAGCAGGTTAATGTGGAAATTGCTAGTAGGTAAGAATTTGATTTGAGAAAATATTTACTTCAATATTGAATAATCTTATAAAATATAACAGCCTGCATTATTCGTATTTAAGAAACTTTTGTTTTCAAAGTGTTTTCATGTTGCCAATTAAGAAATTACCCATTTAATAGTTTAATTATAGTCAAAAATGTATTTCTATCTGATAAGTATTGTGCATGACAGAAAAGGAAGATTGAACACGTGAAAAATGAGTGCACGATGTCGAGTCTCGTTGGAATTGATTGTGTAATTGTTATTCACGTTGCGTAGTAACGGTTGTTGAATATCTATCTGAAGATTGCAAGAAAAGTAACTGAAATTAGCATAAACGAAATTAAAAAGAGGTGGTAAAATATTTTTTTGTCCGGATGAACTTCTCAAACTTTACCCGAGTGACTAATTACATATTTTGGAAGGACAATTTGGTCAGTTAAAATATTCTTGAGAACCACATCATTATACACGTTCTTAGTTTTCAGATCTGTTCACTCATCCATAAAATCATTTAAAAAAGATAAAATCCGATATTTAGATTTACCGTTTCTCATTTAATGAACTTCCACAGTTTAAGTGATTTTTTCTTCTGATCCTTTTGCCTAATTTTTTTGAAAGTAATGTTAAAAGGAAAAGCATTAGTCCTCATGCCAATAGTACAGAGCGATAAAGGTTAGCTTAACTTATAACATCGCAATAAGATCACCTTCTTTGAAACACCATATTAACAATATTGAGCACAGGTTAAGAAGCTACTTGTCGGGTCCAAGCATGGTTGATATACCTGATCTACAGATGTGATGGACACTTGTGATGCAAAGCTTACACACACACACACACACACACACACACACACACACACACACACACACACACACACACACACACAGATGTGTGTGTAATGCATTGTTGTTTTTTAATGTTCGTCGTTGGCACGTGTCGTAGTTTTGATGAATGTGGCACCTAGAGGCCACGAACGGGCAGTTAATGTGTCATTCGAATGATCGGACACACGTTGGCCCGTGTCAGATGGAAATGGCTGGCAAGACATTCATAACCCATATTACTCTTATTAGTCAGAATTACGCATCAGGGGACACGGATTTGCTTAGGGTAAATGTCAAAGGCCTTTACACCTTTTCCTTCTCGATGTCCTGTTTTCATCACCCTCTTTCTTTTTGTTTCTGGTCCCGCTATTCACTCTTAATACATTGTGTATGTTTTTCTATCAATAAAATCCTCGACCATTATTAGATTTATGATTACAATCTTTATTAATCAGGGGATGGTTGCTGTTTCTGTTGATTTTTGCATTCGTTGCTATGTATGTTTTCGCATTAACATTTTTGAATTGTCAGCTAGAGGGCAAATAGCAAATTGTTGCCAAAGATGCCTGTCGTCTTTCCGAACACTCACGCAGCATTTGGCATGCTTATTTTTATCTGATATATGCGGGTGTTTTCGGAAAAATATTGTGAGATTGTTTCTAGCATCCAAATAAATATTTATATTATGTTGCTTTTATTTCTCAGTTCCACGAATACAAAAAAAATATAACATATTATCCGAATTGAAATGCCTAGTTTAGCAAATATATTCAAAATTTCTTCTTAAATGTCATATCCCTCCTGGTCATATGCTGTCATATCACGCTGCAGCTTACATTTCTTTAATATATGTGAATAGCCATGGCTTTTCGTCAAAGACAGGCTTCGTTTCCCTTTGCCTTCTCCGCGGTTTTGAATTCAGCATTGTCCTTTTGTCAACAGCTGCCACAACCAAGCACAGAAAAGGAACAATCTGACTTACTACTCATAACTGGGCGTGGGAGAAGAGTTGTATTCATTTTCTCAGGGGCGTTAGTGCATAGGGATGCAACTTCGACTCGCCAGTTCTAATTTCCACGTCGATAAACATTACTGCACCTACACATCCTATTTTACATTCCAACTTATCTAAGCAACTGTTACTAATAAGAGCTACAATTAAATCAATAGTTCTCTTATTTTGATCGGTAGTGTGTTTGGCCGGGTAAGTTAAAAGTCTAAATAAATGACGTACACCTGAATTTTGGACCGGATTTAAAAAATATATCCGAAATTGTTGATTGTTACTATAAACGTTATTTTTTGTTGATATCCCTGTGTTATTTTATTTTCTTGAACAGGGAAATTAATTTCAGTTAGCTACCTAATGAATGTACACATCTCTTAGGGATTTCTCGAATCTATATCTGCTAGCTTTATTTTTTTTTTTTTAAGCATTTCACCCCTAGCAAGTCGGGAAGCCACTAGGACGCAAGGAGTTATAGAGGATTTGGAGCGAATACAGGAATGACAGAGGAAAAGATGAGGAGAAGGATAGTGGATAGAACATTACATTTGAATATTTGGAGATTATAGCTATCAGGGAAACAGGAATAGGGAAGTGATTTCCACAGCCGAGAGGTGCGAAATATGAAGCTATTGGAGTAGAAGAGGCGGCTAAATTTAACAGTTTCAACAGTGAAAGGGTGAGAGCGGGATGCCAGCCTCGTAGGACGCTTTAATTCGCGAAGTCTGGGAACTAGCGAAAGCAGCTCATCGGAGCAATGACCATGAAAGTATTTGTAAAACAGACAGAGAGAGGCGACGGCGCGTCTGTGAGAGAGCGACTGTGGACGAGATGCCAGATCAGAGCCAATTATATTGCATATCCGTCTCTGGATTTTGTCAAGAACTCCCAGGCAAACAGTAGGGGCTCCAGACCATATATGGCATCATTACTCCATACAAGGGCGAATGGTTGACTTGTAGATTTGAAGGATCGATTCCGGGGAGAAAAATTTCCTGGCGTGACACAAGGAGCCAACTTTCCTTGCGGTGGACGAACCAATTGACTCAATGTATTTGTTCCATCTCAGGTCAGTAGACAAGGTGATACCGAGCAGTCGCAGAAAAGTGCTCTCGGGAAGTTGAGCGTCAGACATTCTAATAGGGGTGCAGGGAAGGTTTTCTGTGGTGATTAATAGAGATCAGTTTTGTTTTGGAGGCGTTAAACTTAACCAACCAATTCCTGCCCCCGTTCACAACCGATTGGAGGTTCTTTTCGAGACGAACGGCCAGGTTAATTTTGTCGGCGACACTAGATTTGTTTTTGATAACAGAAATGTAAATACGGTAAATTTTAAATATTCTTTTTAATCATCGATTATTTCATATCTCTATAAACGTTACTCCTTCATTAACTGAGCCATTATTTATCAATAAATAAGTTTCTGGTTGCGTGATTGTTAAGAGCTTACTTCGGATATAGAATTGGTATCCTGGATCGAAAAATAGTTCTTCATGTTCTCTCCTTGTTGGGAAGCACATTTTTATTTAAGAATTCTCGATCTAGGCCGGTTTACATTAATTTTACTGTTTTAGAAAACAGAAAACAGGAATATTATTTCAAACACATCTACGCACTGAGAAAAACGCTTATAGTAATAAGAAATAAATATATAGACAAGAAGTTTAATAAGAAATAAATATATAGCTAAGAAGTTTTCGACGTGAGTCACTTCGCAAAATATGATCAAATGCCCAAACATCAGTTATTATTAATATTATTATTATTTTGCATATGTCTTGATCAGACTGAGATATTTTCAGCGCTAATTCGTCGATTACCATCTCTTTATGGATATTTTAGTTTTATTTATTTGCAACAAAATAGCTTCTTTTGAATAACTGTAGCGTATATGAAGTACTGAAGTAGTTATTCCAGAATATGTTGAATTTATGAAAAGACTGCTGATGTCAGTTTTTTAAAGGAATATTATTTGCTCAAAAGATTATTTGTAATTGGAAAGTCTCAGTACGAGTATGAATAAAATGTATTGATATGAAAAAAATCAAGTCAATTGTAACACTAGCATTTACAAATTAATATAGACTACTTTGGAGCACCCCACTGTAAAAGTGTCTCATATTTAACGTTAATTTTTTATGCTTTCAAGCGTTTGTTTTTCATATTCCTTAATGTACATTCAAAAGTATGACTTTACAATTAATCTTAACACTCCTCAAACGACAATAGCTTTACACTCATTCATAATGTGAAATAATAATGTTTTACATTTGAAAAATCTTGTTTCTCTAACCAATTCAGGGTTTTTATTAAATATTTATTTCTTTGGAATTCCAACGATTTAATTGCGAAAATCACAGAAACATTGAGTTGTCCGGACGAAAAGCAACCCACACACATTTTCTTAAAAACCATAAAATAATTTGCAATGTAATAAACTAATCAATTAAATGAGTGAATAATCCTTGTAGATATTATTTTGAAAAGTCATTTAAATATTAACTTTTTAATATTCAGATATTACTGTACTTTCTCTTTTAATACCAAGAAGTGAAACACCATGTAGAGATAAACTATTCATGAGATATAAATGATCGCTAAGACAACAGATAAGAGGACTCTTCCTAGAAAACTATTCAAGGGCAAAACAACAGACAAGTGTTCTGAGATCATTTCATTTGTTGTGAATTATTAGTAACTGTCAAGATTGTTCTAAAATCATTAAAGCACTTTAGATTAGAAAGCTACGTGGAGACTAATAAGCGCTGTATTCCTATAATTTACAAAATGTGATCAAATGGTGTAGTTTCTACCAAAGCAAAGGGGCAAAGCCACTAGGAGACATGAGTTTACAGGGAGTGAAATATTAGAAGACTTTAGTAGGAGAAGTAAGGAGAAAGGACAATAAAGGAACTTGATTCAGCAAGACAAGATGATGATTGATATTGAAATTTACATTTTTGAAGAATGTAGTTGGCAGGAAAGCAAGAAATCGGAAGAGAATTTTCACAGGTAAGAAAATAAACAAATGTTGAACTTAGCTAGTTCAATACTAAAACCTTGAGACGTAGTGGCGCGTCTAGTAGCACGTTTATATTCATGCAGTTGAGGTAATAAGGATAATAGCTCATCAGAACAATTGTCAAGCAAATATTCATAGAAATGACAGATAAGCCACGTCACGTTAGTGGAAAGTGACTGAAGTCGAGATGCTAGATCAGGATTGATTACATTACAGATTTATAAATGTGCAAAATGGATTCTGGAAAGAAGAATGTTCTGGCACGACACAGTGAACAACTTTCTTTGTAGTGGAACTAACAATTCATTCAATATAATCATTCTACTACATTTTAGTGCAAAACGTAAGTCTAAAAAGACGTAGATTGTTGTTCTCCTATATTTTACCATTGGTCATGTTGATGGCAATCAGAAAAGTGTCTTCGTCGCGATTAAATGAAAGTAATTTTGTTTTGGAAGCGTTAAAATTTACAAGCTATTTCTGCTTCAGTTAAGATTGGGGGTTCTTTTCGAGAGCAATTGCCAGTGCTTTCGCTACTAAGATAAGAGTAAATATTTGTATCGTATGCATAGATACCAAGTTGGAAATTAATGATATCGGAATGGTCGTTGATGGAGATTAAAAACAGTGAATGACCGAGGGCAGAGTCCCGGTGGACACTTGTATCAATATGACATCAACTAGAAGCATGTCTATTCATTACTCAATTTGTTAGAAACGATTGGATTAGGCCAAATATTCGAAGATATATACCGTAGTTCTTGAGCTTGTGGCAAAACCCATCATACAAAACCCTGTCGAACGTCTTTCGGATAACTAGAGACGCAACACTAGCTTTGCCGTTTTTATCTGAAAGCTTCATAGACAAATTTGGTGAAAGCTATGAACACATCGGTGGTCGATATACTGAAACAAAAGCCATATTGCTTATCCGAAAGGTTGTGCAAATTAAGAGGCTTTACCAATTCAGCGTTGGTTAGAGCCAATAATACTTTGTCAAAAAGCGGTAAGCGACTAATAGTTTGATAATTCCAGGTCTCATATTGTTCTTCAGAGTTCTTAAAGACAGGAAGTACAGAGGAGTAGTTCCAGCAAGCTGAAAAGTAAGAAGATTGCAGGGATACCGTCAAATATGTAAACTTTTGGAGGATTTAATTTAGAAATGATAGCAGAAACTAAAGGCAGAATGAATATTACTCAGAGGAGTAGTTCCAGCAAGCTGAAAATAGAATAGTGACTTTTCCTCTTTGCGGTCACGCTTGCATTCATGACGAACGTTGACAAAATGTATGAGAAAGAGAATGTATATTAGGCTGTTGTCAATTTTGTTGTTGCGTAAAACGAAGGAAGTGGAGGATCGCTGTGTCATGGACATTTGAAGGGTTAATTAAAGCAGACGAGACAAAAAAAAAACGAGTAAAAAAGTATCTATAGAAATACTTAATGATAGAAGTGTAGAAGTTTACAAGGAAATAGGTAACAAGAGATGGTAGAGAAAACGATTGGGCGTGATTACAGTTGAAAATTAGAGAGAAACCGGGTGTCAGTGTTTCTACATAATAGTTGTTGTGGTGAAAGTGAACTGGTAAATGTTTTATACTGATTTCTTATTTATTTTTTATTATTTAATTTATGTGTTGCTGCAGAATGGAATAAACATAGGATTCATAGAGATTATCTAAATATAGCTTAGTTGTGTTACAAGTCAGAGATGAAAGAGCATCATTGCAGGTTGAACTTACTATTCATTCATAATTGATATTGCTAACTATTACAAGGCAATGATACAGACAGAGAGACAGAGAGAAAAAAAAACTATCTAGACATTAATTATGAAAATTGTTATAATGTAAAAATATAGGAAAGAATGAAAGAAGTTTGAATACAGAAAGTGAATTAAAAAGGGGAAAAATGTTAGAACAAACAGATAAAACATCGATTAGCTGAAACAGTGGGGGGAAACTGAAATAGAAAGAGAAAATATAAAGATACGCCAACAATTATTAAAATAAAATGTGTAAACTGGATGGAAATTAAAAAAAAATGAAATGTTAGAAAGAACCGAAAACAAATCTGACAAGGCGCGATATACACATTATGAACGAGAAGAGAGAGAAAGGTGGAGATGGATGTGAAGCGAGATTGAGAGGAATGATAAATGAATCTGAAGTAGAAGAAAAAGAAGGATGCGGATGAAAGTGAGAGAAATAATACAAAACCAGATGAAAACATTGATTAAAATTTGAAGGAATTTGCATTGTTCATAAGGACACCAGTTCTCGGCCATGCAAAAATTACCATTTGCTCATATTGAAATCTGTTTTATGACACCCAATATTCGTCTCATTCTTTCGACTAAAGGGGAATTATTTACAAATAGGCAAACGAAGGAAATGGGTTATAAAATTAAAATAAAACAAAACACAAGTAAGTACAACTATCGACAATATGAACGCAGACACATTCGCAGTTTGTTTGAATAGTTTGCATCGTTCAACGCGATTCCACGATGCTCGTGATCCATTTTCATGTATCATGCAGATGATTCTCATATCATTAATAGCACTTGGAAAGTTATCACACAAGTTGTGTTTGGTGACTTCACTAAAAATAAAGTGACAGCAAGTCCCCTCAATACTCTAACTATCTCCTCGGCGTTCGAATTAATTTTATTAATACTGTTTTAGTTATTCATTCCATATATTTCTCGAATTTACACTTGTTTCAATCTCATTTTAAGAACCATCGTGGCTGTCTTATTTTTTCAGTTTTCCTAAAACTTTGTTCAGCTTTTTCAGCGACATCCGCTACAGGCAAATTTTCTCCATGTTCTTGATAACTGTATCTTCTGATGTAAGTGAGTTGTTTGAATTTGAAAATTTCAAATGGTTTTCCTTGTTATTCACTTGGATTTCTATTTTTGTTATTCTTTTGTAAGCCTCTGCTTCTTTCATATAATTTTACTTTGCATTTGAAACATCCCTGTATCTTGCATTGTTCTCAGTGGAGCATCATTGTTAGCAATGTCTATTTTTGTACCCAATCTCTGTTAATTTGCTGCATTCATTTAATTCCATCTCTGCCTCCGCGTAAGCAATAATTAATATTTTGCTAACTATTATGTAAAATTTCTATCGGAGCACTGATTTAAGAATAATTTCGTTTCTCTCTTCAAATGTCATCTTCGTAGCCATCTCCATTCATTTGCAATCCAGTATTTCCTTAGTTTCATCAAATCTATGTCGAGTATCTTCCTTCTGATTTTTTATTTCTCATTTTAAATATTTCTGATGCCACTTATGTCTCATAATTCGCTAATGCCATTCTTGTCTTATAAGTCGCTGATGTCACTCTTGTCTCATGAGTCACTGATGCAGCTTATGTCTCATAAATCACTGATTTTTTGTTGTTGTCATAATGAATCTTACATTCGTACGTTTTTGCATAAGCCACAGCTCATTTAATTGTTTAGTTTTACTTCATCATGAGTTTTTCTTTCTGTTTTCCCCGTGGAGTAAGAAAAGGGGAGAAGAGAGAAAAAGAAAAAGAAAAAAGAAAGAAGGGGGAAGTAAGGAGAAAAAAGCTATAATTAGGTTTTACGTAGGAAGAAGAGGGGTGGTATATTTTTTGCAATTTATGTAAAAAACATAGATTTTAATGATTGATAGTAATTTAAATGTTAAAAAAAATCCACGAAGAAATTAATTTGATGCTTGCTAGCAATTTAAATATTTAACTCTTTTACAAATAATTTAGGGATTTAATATAACTTAAATACTGTATTTATTAACACATTCATAGAGAATGCATTAAAAGAATTTTTTTAAAAATATAACAGTTTACTGATAGTAATCTTTTAATATTGTAAATGACTGTTAAGGTAACATCTTTATCAGTTTGAATCTAATTCATGAATGTAATTTGTAACTATTTTTAGATGGGTAATCTTCCTTACTTAAAGTTTAGGTTTCAAATTAAGATAGAGTAATATTTGAAGGTAATATTAAAGATTTTGCTTTTTTTCCTTATATATATCCCACATATACACTTATGTAAATTTTACATATACATACGTTCATTTATATGTGCAATTACACGCATAGGCACATACATATGTATCAAAATACAAAGGTACCTATACATATTCATATATAAATACTTCCACATACATTTACAAATAATTACACATATTTATATTTATATCGATTTAAATTTTTCTTTAATTTCACAGTTAATGTTTAACGTTAGGTGATGACTTAAAACAAATATTTCTAATTTTAATATTTTACGATCAGTATATACATATACAGTCCACATGCAATCTTATATACATGACACCATATATATATGTATATATATATATACAGCACAATAGCTTCAAAACCAAAAATATAAATCTTAGCTAAGTTTGGGCACTGGAATAAATTAATGCCCAATATTCTTGATTAGGTTTATATTTCAAGATACGTCACTAATTGTAAATGAATATTTCATCAAAATTGTTCTCATTGTAAGATTAATTATTATTCTCCTAATAACCATATTATATATAATTATTCTCCTAATAAACTAACTATCCTTCTCCTTTACACTCACAACTTCACGCATTTAACACCTGTGAAACATTCCCCGTGAACACAGTCGATATATTCTGCCATGATTTTTGAATCTCAAAAGCGAAACATAACACCTGTTGTGAGAAAAGCTTATCAATTAGATTTTGGATGTAAAATTGGAGGCCAAAACAAGAATTTGGCACCACACATATGCTGTAATACATGTGCACTAAATATAGGTCAATGAAGAAAGAATCTATGCCTTTTGCACTGTCCATGTTTTGGAGAGATCCAGCCGATAATGCCACTGATTACTGCTTCTGTATGGTACCTGTAATTGCTAAGATATTGTTTGAAGGAAAATAAATGGATAGTGCAATATTTAAACATTCTATCAACTTGGCTTCCTGTTTCCAATAATGAAGACATACCAGATTCAGAATCACCAGAATCGTATCAAATAGGGAACGCAATGACACCTGTAGTATCAACTTCATATGACCAAGATTATTGCCCAACATCCGTCTCTGAATCAAACTTAATAACTGAACGTGACTAAATTGAATTAGAGATTTGGGACTTTCCAGGAGTGAAACAGAACTGTTAGGTTCCAGAATACAGCAGTGGGATCTACTGGCTGGTGAAATATGGATATTCCATTTCTGCGATCGTCACAAGGATCAAGTCACATTTACTTATGGAAAATGATTTGGTATCAGCGGACTTATGCCGTCACTTAACGTCAGCTACAATACAGAAGAAGGGAGGCTGTTCATTGATTTCTGAAAGACAAATCTCAAAGATGTCCTCTTACACAATGTTTTACCTACAATCCCAGTGGGACATGCAGTCCGCATAAAAGAAAGACAATATAAAACAACTGCTGAGTCTTATCAACTATGATCATCATAACTGGCACCTTAGCGTCGATTTGAAAGTTGTTACTCTTTTGCTAGGAATACGGGCACTTTGTTTTCTTTGTGAATGGGCCACCCGAGACAGAAGTTCTCATTACATCAAGCGAAATTGGCCTGTACAACTATCACTGGAAATGTTCAGCATCCACCACGAGTTGAAATATTATTGCTATGTCTTCCCATCATGCTTGGTCTTATGAACAATTTCGTGAACACTGCGAACAAAACAAAGACAGCATTCAAGTATATGCAGACTAAATTTCCCAGGATAGGCGAAGCAAAGATAAAGGAAGGCACCATTTTTTCCCGAGATTCGTAAACTTTTGGGGATTTAAATGTTGACAGTACACTCCAGGGAAATGAAAATCTGCATAGAAAGATTTAAAGTTTCCCCATATCCATGGTGCCGTGAGTGACGAGCATGTTGAAAGATTTTATCAAGGTATTTCAGCAATAGAGAAAAGGTGTCAGGGCAGATGGAGTCCATCAATGCTGGCTGCTTATTGTTGGACTGTGACCAGAAATGGCCCTTCTTCCATTTGCAAATAGCAAACTAAAATCTATTTGTGGTTGTTGAATAACAGTATTTGTATATACTTCTGAAGAGAGTTTTCCGGTTTTATTTTATTTAATAAACACGTATATTGCCATGTGGATGTGTCTGTGTATTGCTCTGATAGCCTACATAGAACAGAATGGAACCTAAAAACCGACTTTGCTAAGAAACATTGTATTTCTTGGAAACATCCATTGTATTCATGTGCATAACATAACTGATTAAATATCTCTAAACCTAGAGCAAATCCTGTAATTTGAAGGCTATTTTTGAATTAAGCATGCCAAAATACATAAGAATTCGCAGATTTCATGTCTGAAGTAGGGAATTTGTGAAAGGTTGTTGACCATTGTATGTCAAGGTTACTTTCAACAATTCTTTGTAACATACTTTATCAAATGCTTTTGCATAATCTATAAAACACAAGTACACATTCTTCAGCATTTGTAGTCCTCTTTCTGATATCGTTCTAAGCATAAATATTGTATTCTTTGTTCCAGTTACATTAACGAACCTATTTGTCCTATTGTCTTGTTCTATTTCAGATCTAATTCTGCTGTGCGCTCTGTTCATCAGAAGTCACATGATAAACTTATTGTTATATGGCTCATTAGGGTGATCGTCCACTGGATTTCACATTCCTTTTTATCTGTCTTCTTAGAGGCTATACGGAGCCTCAGTCTGTCATTTTATTGCTACTCTTTGTATTATTGTATTATTCTGTACATTCTCATTTCTGTGCATGCAAAATAATAGGCATGTAGAACATCTAAGCAATATTTGTGTATATGTGAATTATACTTTGTATATCAACACGCGTGCATATATACACAAGAATAAAATTAGATATACATGAAAATTCATTCACCTAATATGTTGTGTGGCTGTTTAACCTTTTGAAGTGTTTCTACTCGTGTCAAATGAGTCGTTTGTCGTCAAGTGGAAATTTGTAAAAAAAAAAAACTTGCATACATGATGTGCGATATTTCTACAACTCTCCAATATTGCTGGGCGTTTTAAGTGAAAAAAGATTCAAATTAGCTGTTAAAAGCAGCCAGTATATTGTTTATGTTGTTAACAGGTCAGATTTTGAAATAGATGAATTTAAGCATGCTACTAGATTGGCATCTAGGTCCCACTCTGTTACCGTTGAAATAGTTAAATGGAACTACTCCAACATTTTCTTTTCTTGCACTTACCGATAGTGGAACTCCCTCCCGCTTACTTGATTCCCTGATAATTACGATCTTCAAAAATTTAAATGCAACATCAATCACCATCTTCTATTGACTTGAAACCTGTTCATTTTTATCTTTTTCTCAATTCCCACTATACTCAGTCTTTTCTCCCTCTTTCACTCTCTGTAACCCCTGCGTACTAAAATCAATCTCACCCTTGCTTGGGGTTGAAATGATTTAAGAAGTAACATATATCAGATAATCATTAGGTAAATGAATGACTAAATGGAAAATAATATATGTAAGTGTCACGTTTCCTTCTACAAATTTAAAAAAAAAAACTATTTCAGACTTGTAGCGATACTTTTGATTTAATCAATCGTATATATAAAAGGAGAGAACGTGGTGAGAAAATGTAACAAATGCCGGTTACATTTCACACCGTAAGGTTAAAATTAAAGAGATGTTCTTTAAATTTTGTGTATGTGCTTAATGATACAAGAGTTTACGAAAATTAATTTTTTAAGACACAGTTTCTAATTTTCTCATAAAAAACGGTCCAAATAGATCGCCTGTCATCTTGACATATCCCAATTTTAGGATCTATCCAAAATAAAGTAATCGTGTCTGTGCAACTTATTATATCTGATTGGAAGTGTCCTAATACACTATTGAAAATTCTAAAACAAATTATAACCCCAAATCTTACTGAACATTTCAACAACCTTATCGAGAGAATAATAAACTTGCATATAAAAGATAAACACATGAATTTTCTTGTAGACATTAATTACTGATACACTAATGTACCAGTTAATAAATGCCGAAATTTCTTAAATTATTATCTGTTGAAATAAAAATAATCTTTCTTTTTGGCTGAGTTCATATGAAATCAGTGCATTTTCACTTTCGAAATTAATTTATAGAAACAAATTTGGCTTTCTGATAAGCCGATAATTTTCAAAAATATTTTACCTAATAAATCAATATTTTTCTGAATATTAATGATATTTTATTGATATATCACTACAAATATCACGGACATACAACTGAATTTCCTGACCAATGTCTTGCAGTTTCTTGATACATCCTTAACAGCAACGGCAAGGATAACGTTCTAAAAATAAACTTCTAACAAAATTTCAAATATAAAAATGATCTCATAAATTTCTGCTCACACAACAAGAAAACTAAATCTAACATAATTTTTTTTTTTTTTTCCTTGAGTGCACTTGTAATATTTAGCCTATACTTTATATATGAAAAGAACTACATTCGCTAAAAATGAGCATATATGATGACAAAATGCGCCAAAATAAATAAAAACTTCATCTTCAAAGTCTTGGTTATTATTAAGATGAAAGGCTAAAGGATTTTGATTATTAATCTTGTTTAGAACTGATGGTATAGGAAATTTTAGCATCATTTTGCGGTGCAGAATAAATCGAGGGAGAAAATTCTGCAAAAATCCGATATTTGCCATGTTTTAATTAAACTTTTAGGACTTATTCATAAATGAATGACGTTATTTGAGAAATGTCTCTTTTATAAAATCTTGATAAAAATATTTACATCTGTTATCCCTCCCCCACTAATTTAATTTTATGATATATCGATAAATTCATTTTTGTATCGCTTAACGTTCATATTAATTAGAAGCACAAATACGTGGAGAATTTAAATCCTCAATATTTTTTGTAAAATAGAACCATCAGTTACAGAAATTTTGCTCTGAATCGTAAAATAAAAAATGGTCGAAAGCAAAGACATTATTTAATTAGTAAAACTTTTAACTGCTTTGATGTAAAAGGTATATTATAGTCTAAAAAATATGTTGAAAAATGAATTTTTATAAAAATTGTTTTCATATTTTAAAAAAAAAAGTTTAATGAGAATAATTTATAAAGTTTTAAATAATTCATAAAGTTTTAAATAATTTATAAAGTTTTAAATAATTTAAAATTTCGTATTAATTTGTAGTGATTTGCAAATTACGTCTTTCGATTTCATTTTCTTATCATTTTCTATAGTATCGATATAAATTCTTACTGTTTTGAAGTAGTTGTAACAAATTTAATATTACTTCCAGATTAATTCATTCATTAAGCAAAAACTCTATTTACTAATAATAAATGGAAAAGCTTACTAAGATTCAGAGACCGCGAATGTTTTAAAAAGAATTTTGAATGTTTTTGTGTGTAATAAAAATTGGCTGTTTTTTGCGATATTGTATACTAAAATTAATATTGGTTTCAAATAAGTTGTTTCAAATAATACTCCTCAAATAAAGTTTCAGAAAAGTATATTTTATTTTTGAAAGATTTTTTTAAATAAGAGAATTAGCTTGTGTTGACAGATTTGTTAACTGGATGTTTTCAGTTACTTTTAGCGATTTCAGAAAGAAATAATTCCAATGAATTTAAATTCAGTTTGAAATACAACAAATATTTTATTTTTGGAAATATTAATTTTAATCTATTATATGAAATAAAATATTCAATAAATATTTTTCATTTTTGAAAATCCATTTTAAACCTTCGGTGTCGGTTTTCTTTGGAGGTACCTATACACGAAAAGTAAAGCATATAAGAGCAAGGTAGAAATGAAAATAACACAAAAACAACAATAAATATCTCACATAACGTTAATAAAACTATGCACTTGTTATCTATCAGTCAATAACGATTATACTTGGAATGAATTCATCTGGAAGTAATATTAAATTTGTTACAACTACTTCAAAATAGTAAGAATTTATATCGATACTATACAAAATGATAAGAAAATGAAATTGAAAGACGTAATTTGCAAAATAGCCAGCGAAAATGTCATTAGATATACAAATCCATAACAAAAGCCCAGCCTCTTATCACAATGACGTCAAAATCCCATTCTTATAATAAAGTTATCATAGAAAAAATAAAAAATAACAATATTGAAAAAGTCAAGGAAATTTTAATTCAAATTTGAATGGGAAATTAAAACATTAATAACAATATGCAATATATACAAATATGTTCAAGAAAGATTGATTTCTATCGCGTATTCAAAAGTTTGTGTCTGCTCTGCTTGCAATATAAATTTATAATAAATAGATCCATATTTTAATATGAAACGTTTATCTATGAAACTGGGATGCTTTTCACGTTTGGGAAAAAAGGCTAGGAATTTAGATCTAAAAGAATACCTAAAGTATACAATGAATTTTAAAATCTTGTAATCTTTCTTGTAGCTTCAATCTTAGTTTTATTTCCAAGTTATTAATTTAAATGTAATATTCCGAATAAGCAATATAATTTGATGTATTTCTAACCGAATTCCATCAGATTGGATTTTTTTCTACCTATCAAATCGATGAATTAATTTATATTGACTTATCTGCGAACACAATGTAATTCTCTTTATTAGCCCTTCTGAACAGTCATTTAAAAATACTTAAATTTTGATTAATCGTAATTGAAACGCATTTTACTTACTTTAAAGTAAAAGTATCACAAAAATCTTTTTTAAGGAGTAGGTTTCTTGAAGCGGTAATTAATTCATTGGCAACCTCATGTTTGAGAAATTGAACTAAGAGGGAGGATATCTTGGAAATTACATGATGAATACAACGTGCGCACTTCTTAAACTACTCAGTAATCTTTAAAAATTATAATATTTCAAGCATTCTAATAATTAAATTATGTTTAGCTCCTTTGGCATTATAATCCGACTTACGAATATTCTTAGTTGGGAAATTTTTCTAAAATTATCAATAAGTTCTAAGTTAAGTATAGGTACCTCTCTTATTTTCTGACAATGTTGTGTATGGACGTCCGTATTTACCAAAATCGACACGTTTATACACAAAAATATATTCAATTTTATTTGTAAAATATTAGAGAGTGTTGAATTGTAGTACGCTTTTCCATTTATGATTAATAAATACAGATTTAATTTAATAACGACGTCACTTGACTGCTACAAATTAATACAAAATTTTTAAATATTTAAAAGTTTATGAATTATTATTACTAAAATTAAAAAATAATGAAAGCAATTCATGCAAAAATGCATTATTCATCGAATTTTTTTTCTTAAGACTATAGTGTCCATAACAGATTTTATTCATAAAATATTTTAATTTTATTGCATTTTTTTATTGTACGCAGATTATCTAAAACTGGAGTTTCAGTTGGACCAAAACAAATTGATGATATAAATTCTCCGAGCTATAAACAGCAATAAAAATTAAACAATAAAAAAAAGAATTTCTCCAAATTTCATAAAATAATTGAATGTTGGGATAACATATAAAAAAAAGAACTTTTATTAAGATTTTCTAAAAATGTCTTCAAATTTTAATCAAAATCAGAAAATTATATGATTTCTACAGGAATTTCCGAATCAGTGTGTTTTTCAACGCAAAAAGACACTGAAATTTCTCTTATAAATTTATGGTCCCACGTTGACGAAAAAAAAAACCAAAAACAAAAAAAATAATGCAAGCATTAGACCCACATTCCCAACGAAAGAAGAAAAAATACATAAAAAACCTATGATCTTCCCTCTTATTTTATAACACAAAGATTTTGACGATGAAATTTAGTTTTTATTGTTTGTGGCATTTTTTTATATTCACTTTTTACTGTATTTTTAGATATTAATATATAAGTTATTTTACTAAAACAACATTCAGAATATTAGTTATTCATTATAATATGTCTGGCCATAATTTCCCCTTATAGTATCCAGTTAAGATAAAGAGACGGAAATGTATGGACAATTCTCTAATTTCTGAATCATCCTCATCCAATATCATACAACATAGCTCTTACTCTTACAAAAATACTGATTGTACAATATTAAAAAAGGATAGATAAATTTAAAAACAAAAGCGATAATAATCAGAATGCCATTAGTCAATCCGGACGTCAAAGTTAACTTTAAAACTGAGCGTCTCTGTATGTTAAACGGTTTGTTAGAAATTGCAACTTGGCAGTTACTGTATTTCATCCACCAATTTTCCCCACATTTTTATATAGAGGAATGATTACATCCATAAAAAACCGTTATTAATCTGAAGAAGTCTTTTATCGGGTCGAGTCACGTCACTTTGAAGTTTTCGTAATAAAATCGCCATTGGCTTCAACCAAGGCCTCTAGACGTTTTCGGAATCTCCTGCATCTCTTCTGGGCGGTTTCCTTTTTTATGTTGCCATAATCCTTGCTTTCAGTTAATCTTTGCTGTTAAAATAAGTTTCGTTGATCTCTCACTCAACTGAGCCCCACATATAATAATCAATGTGGTTGCAGTCTGAAGAGTTAGGTGGCCAGATTTAAAAGGTGATGTCATGACAGAAATTGTCTGACAGTCATGACTAGATTCTCCTACTTGTGTGGCATGATGCAGAGTCCTGTTGAAGCTTCCCACTTGACACAGAGCAGCATTAACTCTTTAAAGCACGTGGTGTAGGCCCCCGTGTTGAATCTGAGGCCCATCACTAACAGATTCGGGAGATTTTCGTATCAGAATGATCAGAGTGTGTTTTTTCGAGCTGCTGTACCTTAACAATGGCCATTAGACTCATCCAACTCTTTGACACCCAAACATTCTGAAATGGTCGTATTGGAGAAGTACAGTAAAGCATGCCGTTTCTAAATGGATAATTCAGAGTGAATTGCGTCAAGGTGCTCTTTTACTCTCGCACTGTGTCGAACTGACCCTGCTATACTGTGCAGTCGATAAAATCAAGACGAAACAACGCGCACGAGCGTAATTAAAAATGTGACAATTTATATATATATCTATATATACATCACACCAGAAAATTTGCTCTTTAAAGAATATAATTAAGATTTGTTCAGCATTGTTGCAGGATAAACTATAAGTTGGAACGGTGGCAATGAAAGAAATACAAAAAGGCAAAAAGAGTCTGCCTCAATGATTAAATAGCCAATGTAGACGGTTGCATTCGAAACAATACGGTAGCAGGATTATACATATATATATATATATATATATATATATATATATATATATATATATATATATATATATATATATATATATATATATATATATATATGTGTGTGTGTGTGTAATCACCAAAGTATATGGGCGCATTGATTTACAGTTTACAAGCTTAATGTTCAAAATCTAACCGTCTACGAAATGAAGCCAAACTTAGATCTCATTTCAAAAGACGTCAATGATAGTTATTTTGACATTCTCTTTATTTTTATTCCGCCCTTTTACTTTTTAATCATTTGATTTTTCAGTCGCCCCTTTCGCCTTTTCTTTATTGCCTCTTCTCCCCCACCAATCATTTAATTTTTCAAACTCTTTCTTTGTACACCATTTTCCTCACCTTGTTCATATCGTTTTTGCGTATATAATTTTCCACTCATTTTGCAACCTGATTTTCATCGTTTCTTAATCTCATCGTATTTAACCTCTTTCGCTTATTTTACGTTTTTACATTTTCCGTCTTCCTATCTTATTATCGTGTTTTCCCACCACAAAATGTCTTTGAACGTGCAGCAAACTACAGCGTTAGCTGAAAATTCAACAGTTTAGTCTTTCAGGCTTCCCCTGTTAAAGGGATTTGGATCCTCTCGTTGATTTACGGCCACATAATGACCCCTCGGCTCCTTCAGCATGTTCTAACTGAGACGCTAGTGACAATACCATCCGATTGCAGACGTATGTAATGCAATATTCTCTTATGTATCATACAATGCATTTGTGGTCACAATGACTTAGAGAGGATGATATTGTATTATGAGGACTAAAGAAAGGAAAGAAAACGCAAATCATAAATTACACACGCATGCACACATATAATAACTGGAGAGAGAGGAGGAGGAAGAGGAAGAGAGATATACTTGGAAAGGGAATAGCAAGTGGTTATATTTGCGGGATGACAGAAAGCGTCAATATAGAAAGGTATTAAGGAAAAGAAATAAGTAAATATTTTCTTCGCTCTACTCCTTGCTAGACTCTTCAGAAAGGGAGTTAATTGGAGAAGTAGTTGAAACTGAGAAATACTCAGATACGACCAAATATTTGCCTACAAATATATACTTTGTTTGCTCGCAGAATTATTGACATATGCAAATTATCAAACACATAAACAGTGGTTCACATCTACACATGCAAAATGTTCATAGATTGAGGTGAAGCACGACAACACGCAAATGTCTCCTACAAGGTATTTGCTGTTTCTTTAGTAAGTGTTCGAATTAACTCTAATTTCGGAAAAATTATATTTTCGAATTCTGTTGTGAAACTTGGCCACCTTATATTAGAGTTGGTTGATTTGAATAAATAAGAAAGTAAGTATTTGAATACACGAAGAAAAATTATAATCACACACGCACACACATACACACATATATATATATATATAGTATTTGTGTGTGTTGATACTATAAAAGCATAAAAATTAATCGGAATTTTGTGAGGCTGTATATTTAAGGAGATTACAAAATCCAAGCGTTCAGACAAGAACTCTAGAAGATATTTATCAACTGAGAACAATAATCGTAGCCTGAATTATTGTTGGATCAGTAAGTCTATACATATTTTGGACATTTTTGTTTATACCCATGCAGGCTTCAATATGAATTCATAATTAATCGAGAATGGCGAAAATTATAACGTAATTTAATCTATATAGGTTAAGTTAAATATGTAAGTATTTGAACAGGTGTTGCCGTCAGAGTTAAAACGCTTTAGCAATTCTTCAAATAAATTTGCTAAGAATTCGTGAAACTGATACATTATTACATTTCAAATTTTAGTTATTATCTATGTTAGAAGAATTATTCTCACTGCATTGCCAATATTAATGTTTTCCTTGAATAACGATTTGGTTTCTGCATTAAAGAAAATGTATAGAGAGATGTATATGAATTTATGCTAAGTGAAGGGGAAAATAATCTAGTTTATCCACTTCCCAAAATCAGACTAAATAAACAAACACACACACTCTCTCTCTCACATATACACTCACACCCACACCCAAAACACAAACACACACACACACACATATATATATATATATATATATATATATATATATATATATATATATATATATATATATATATATATATCTTTATGAAAAGAATAACTAAATTAAAAGATATATATAAAACAGAAATATTGCAAAATGAATTGATTTTATGTAAAAGTTTGTGGAAAAATAACATATATATTTATGGAGAGAGAAATGTATAAAAATATTTTTGCAATCAGTCATTTTGAAATCTGTTCCATGATCATATTTATTCAGCCTTACATAAGCGTTCGTGCACATACGGTCGTTTGCTGATATTTATATCAATAGAAATATATCCATACATTTCTTTCTTTCTTTTTTCTTTTTTTATGCTGAATAGAGAAAAAATACAAATATCACATATAACGGAGTACACGTAGATGAACAGAGCTTTTGAGTGTTCATTTTATATCAACGCACATCAGCACATTCCAACAATGCCGAATTCGACTTCATTTCTACATAATGACATATACATAAGAGGACACAAATACACGCACAATTATGTATATGTTCGCACAATAATTTGGTACTAAAAGCTCTTGTTTCAATCACCCTTTAACATTTAAAGAGAAATGGAACTCAAGTTTCAAGAATTCTTCTCCCGTAAAGGGTAAAGGTAAATAAATCTTTACTTGTTTTGCTCTACTGCCTGTACAAAATTTGCACAACACTGAAAATTTTAAATTTCCTTTATTTACCTGTAGTAAAATATTTTCCTACTCAAAATATAAATTTATTCTCAAATATAGCAAAACTTCAGCGAAACATATTCTTATTATGTCATAAAAATATACAAATTTCTTGATAGCCAGGAATTAAAATTTACACACGATTTATTTCATAAGGTAAATAAAGGATTTTTACAGTATTGTACAGGGTGATTGAAACTCTCTATTTTAAAATACTTATAATTTATTTATTAACTATAATTTTTACAGGAAATGGATATGGGAGGAAAGCGTTTAGCATGAGGTTTTATTTAAAATTCGATATTGGCACCAGATTTCGATACCAATTCTTCCAGAAGACCAGGAATCTTGTCAACTGATTTCACCAGGAACTTTTGTGGTATGAAAGATATAATTTCTTGTATTCGCATTTCCAGTCCTTCCACATTCTTGGTTTGTTATTGATCCTTTAATCAAAACCAAAGAAACAAGTCACAGGGTGTTAAGTCTGAATACTCATACAGGACATATGGTGTTACTTTACAATCACCCTGTATATATGAGATTTATGAAAACAATTTTGGTAGAAAATCCTATTTTATCATAGATCGAATCGGGTCGTTACTAACAACTTATATCCAATTAAATATTGTGTTATTTACTTATTGTTAATACTCTAAAAAGCGTACAAATATATATATATATATATATGTATTCGTGTATATATATATATATGTATATAATATATATATATGTATGTATGTATGTATATATTATATATATATATATATATATATATATATATATATATATATATATATATAATTAAAATGTACATACACATATTAAACTTTATTATTAATGAATAAAAATATTTAAGCTATTCATCATGTATATGCTATATCAGTTCAGACCGTTAGCGATCATCTCTCTCCAATACTGTCTTTTGATACTTTAAGTAATTTTAGATCTAAGTAATTACATGAAAACGGATTAAAGTTTAGAAAAAATCTTCAAAAAGATTAATTAATCTGAAGCTATTATTCTTTTGACAGTTTTGCGTTTTAATTATGATTCACGTTTGCTTTTAAACCCAACATACTTATCTGGATCTCAAAGAACCAAACTATAAGAGCCCAGGAACTGGAAAGTAAGTACTTCGTAATAATCAAATTACCGTATGATGTCAATGGTATTTCCTAACATTTGAAGAGGAAGCTCGAAACTTAAACACTTAATAATCGACAGACAAACAATAAATTTGTGTTTTTATTACCGCACACTTAGGCACGCAGGCCATATTTTTCTAAAAATGTCAAACTAAATATGCAAACATTCAATGTAATATATAAGGAATTTAGAAAATAAATTAATTTAACTTTAGGGTTATACCTACTAATGCAGATTTAACTATTGTTAACTAAATGAATCCTATAAATATATTATCACTAAACAATGCAGCGCTATGAATATATATTTAATAACTTCTACACGTATGAATATAAGTATGGCAGCAGGCATATTGGCATTACGCGGGTTATTTTCCAAATAAATACCAATATATTGAGAATGTACGCGAAAACTTATTTCTATTAATTAAAATTAAATGTTATTTTGGAATAACTGTTATAGTTTAATTCTAGTGGGTAAAAAATCTGTTCGGTCACTAGTTTATGTTAAAGTCGTTTTCTATAAAATTATATTAAACAAGAGGAAAAATCAAACATTGTTGTAAAGCGTGATTTAATTCTATTAATTATTGAACCGTGATTTGTTTTGTGAAAAATTTATCAATGAAGTATTTATGTTGCGTCATGAAAGTTATCAATTAGAATCTAGTCAATTTTGAGAGGAGATTTCGGACTATTTTATGCATTTGATTTGGGATTACTTTTATCAGAGTGTGTTGGTATTTGTATTTGAGGGGATTGAGCGAGAAAGATAGCAAAAAAACCCCCCCAAAATCACAATTTTCTATAATTTCATGCATAGCTTACTTATTAATATTAGACGTTGTATACACTGCACTTGCCCGTTAAGATTGATTTTAACTGCAAGAGCTTGCTTGCGTCCATTTTTGTATTTTGCGCTTCGTGATTTATGTAATTTAAAATTGACCATACAAATTAAAATAAACAAGATTTCATGCCGATCAACATGTGTGTTCGGGAATAGATACTTATTTTAAATTACTAATTTCACACAATGCAAATATTTTTACAAGTGAAAAGCAAAATTAAATATAATTTTGTATACGTGTTGAAAAAGTTCCGTGGATATATTAGATTTGTTATTATTATGGGATTATGAATTGTTGCTATTGTTCCCTTCAAAGAAATTAAAATATCAATATTATACAATGGAACAGACATAATTCTATAATGCTCATTAGATTTTATTCACAGTTCGGTCTCTAGTTTATGACAATTTCGCTTTGTATAAAATTATATTAAACAGAAGGAAAAGTTAAACATAAGAACGATAAGTATTCCTATTCATGTAGAAGATATTGGTGAATAAATAACTAATGTCTTTGACATAATTGTATATATATATATATATATATATATATATATATATATATATATATATATATATATATATATATATATATATATACTGCAACGATATCAGCATTTGGAGTAGGTCCTTTCAAATCTGAAATTCGAATAAACACACAAACTTAAGTAATAACGATTTTCAAAAGACTCATTTTCTTTATGCAAATAGTACTGATTTTTTATTTGTTTGTGCTAGAAAATATTCATTTGAATAAAATTAAACGCTAAGTATATTATTATACGTACCTAAAAAAGAAAAACAATGAGATACCTAATGTTTAATATGAATTTAAAAAATGAAGTCTTTCTCGATGCTTTAATTTTCGTAGTAATTCCAAACTAATGGAATAGATTTAATATTTTCAGCAAACAAAATTCCTTTTTTCAACCCAAATTTAAATTTATTGGAATCTGTTTTTTCTTGTTAACGTGGAAATCGTCCATAATGCAAAATCTGTTAACACAACATAATTTTCTTTATTAAAACATCTTTCAAAAATAAAATATACTTTTCTAAAGCGTGAATTGTGAAAAATTGGCTGAAACAGATATTACATATCACCAAAAAGTATTTTTAACGTGTTGAATGAAGTATCAACAGAATTATATTTGGAAAATTTAATTTTGGAGTTGATCATTCAAATAAACTTACATGACAAATAAAACGGCATTTCTATAATAATGCTCACCTTTCTATAATAATATTGTAAACATTCTAATTTTTAATTGAATTTTAGTTAGTTTGGCTTTGTATCTTCTTAAAGACACTTGTCGAGGAAATGTTAAAAAATTACCAATGAATTTTAAAGTTAAGATAGTTAACACTATCACTTTTTGATAATATCGTGTACGCACGTCCATATTTACAAAAATACATATAAAATAAATTCGAAATCCTTTTTTTAAAAATGCTTGTGTTTGTTTAACTTGAATACATATAAAATAAATTCGAAATCCTTTTTTTAAAAATACTAGTGTTTGTTTAACTTGAATGCGCTTTTCAGATTATGATTAGTAAATGCAGATTTAATTCAATAACAATATCACTTGATCGCTACAGATTAATACATAATTTTAAAAGATTTGAAAATGTATAAATTATTGCAATTAAATTTCAAAAAATGGAAAAAAAAATGATGTAAATTTTGTTTTTTAACACAGTAGTATTCATAATATATTTTATTCATAAAATAAATTAAAAGTTTTTCTAATAATGTGTTAGTTTATTGCAATTTTTTGCATTTTATTATTCAGAGTAAATTTTTTTTTTTGCATTTTATTATTCAGAGTAAATTTTCTGTAAACAGTTGTTCGGGTTTGAGTAAAAATCTGATGATTTAAATTCTCCGAGGAGTTGTATTTATAATTAAGCGATACAAAAAAAAGTTCTCCAAATTTCGTCAAATTGAGTGCGTGTAACCAATGTAAAAATATTTTTACAAAAGTTTTCTGAAAAAGATAGACATTTCACAAATGATATCATTCATTTTGGAAAAAGTCCTGAAAATTAACAACAATTATCTGGTTTCTGCAAGAATTACCAAATCAAAATGTTTTCACCGCAAAAAAGACGCACAACTTTACTTACTAATGTATGCTCACACGTTGACGACAGAAAAAGGAGATTTTTAACTAAAATTTCCAAGATTTTAAAAAAGATAAAAAAAGTAAGTTTTACAAAAAAAAATCTTTTGATTTGGTGACAATATTTTTTGCGAATTTTGGAAATACCTATAATACCGCTTATTGCATTTCAAATTTGTTATAGCCCTCTTTTTAAAGCCAGCAAATATATTGGGATTTTAAATATTCTCTTATTTCCTTCATATTCTGCGTTGGAATTTTCGCTAATTATTATTTATTTCACTTGTAGTTTACGCATTTTAGAAATCGTTAATTTTGAATCAATTAATGGAGACCATTATTTCTAATGATTTACTGTTCTCTTTTATTGATAAAATTGCTTCTTGTATTTCATGTTAATTAGAAAGTTACTTAAAGACTTTAGATGTAAAAACGTACTCTTATGGTTTCCATGAATATATTTCTTTTCTAATTGAAATCTTGCAAGTTATATTAATTTCTTCATATTTTATTTTCTGGTGGAATTGGCCAGTAATAAAAAGTGGAAGTGAAGTTCAGGTATGAAATATTTCCATTTGATTTAATACTATTTACAAATGTAAACAATTTTAGTTTCAAACCAACGGAGACATGGGTTCTTTGCTACCAGTTAATTATATGGCATTTATATTTTACATAAACAAACGCCAAGATAAACTGCGATAAATATTTCCATACAGACATCATAAAACATTCACTTCAGAAAACATATAAAAAATATAAAATGGCGAAGTTAATAGTTATAAATTCATATCTCTCTGTGTCGTAGATGTGTAAACAATTAAAAAAAAATTCTTA
The DNA here is from genome assembly GCA_903632075.3 of Acanthosepion pharaonis. Classification (NCBI taxonomy): domain Eukaryota; kingdom Metazoa; phylum Mollusca; class Cephalopoda; order Sepiida; family Sepiidae; genus Acanthosepion; species Acanthosepion pharaonis. The sequence goes on from CAHIKZ030000324.1 coordinate 2,745,211, forward strand.
GAAAAATTTAAAATTTCAATACTTTAAACTATAAATCTCCAAAACTTAATTTGAGAGGATTGACTAAGATATTGTCAAACATTCACTATGTTTTTTCTTGAAAACCTCTTGTACTTTTAGGTGCTTAAATCGATCATTTAAATTAAAGTGATAATTTTGGAATATTCAGATTTGATATTTTATAACTGTTGAAAGTCTGTTACAGTACTGAATCCCAAGTTAACATTCGGTTGAAATCATCAATCAGCCATGGTGTCCACAACAGCACTTTGTCCTTTGAATCACATTTAATGTTTTCGCCTGTGTTCGAGTTGTCATCATAAGCTACTTTGTATTTCTTGTCAGCGATCTCCGTGTTAACTTTGTCAATTCGTCCATACATCTTTGTCACATACCATTCACAGTCTCTCTCTGTACATCCTTTTATGTGCTCTGAAGAATAATTTCAAACTTTTATTCATTAGTCTTCTCTTGCTAGTTTTTATAGTTCAAATCAGCAAATCTCGCTTGATTTTCTGATAGTCAACCAAACATTCAAAAGCAATCCCTTTAAGTTTACAGAACGGTTAGTGTCATAAATGCAGATCCCATTCTTTCACTCTAGTAAAATTCAAACTCCCAACCTTCTTAAAGTCAATCGCTCATTGTGTTAATTAATCTACTCTCTTTCACTTTTCTTATATTCTAGCATTTGTTGTTTCACGTTTGTAATGAAACTGAAACGGTCGTTATCATTAATGTGATTATTGGTTCCAGGTCATGTACTCCACACAATGTACTAATAATGCATGTATTGCAATGTTACCCTCTCCTTAATTGTTAGAAAACCGAATCCTGTTCATGGTAAATGCGAATTCGACTTAATTTTCCCTAACTCTAAAGATTGCACATTTTTATTTAAGGTTCACTTACCTTTCTTTCCGAATGTTTCTATCATATAAAACGTAGTTCTATATTATTTCAAACTTTTAATAATAAATAATGAGATTCCCGCAAGAATCATGGTATAGGTTTTTAAAATATTTTAACTTATGACATGATTATTATTACTTAAAACATAAAATGCAACTTTATTTTACAACCTTATCCAAATTGTATTCCTTCTTTCAATTTGTTAGTTGGGCATTTTGTATTCTTAGACTCTTTTATTAGTTTTAATTCACAAGCTGCGATTAAAGAATGTCAAACACGCATAGATGGCATATCTTGTCTGAATTGCGAAATTGTAGGTCACATTGATACAACCTCCGAGGTTAAATCCATTGTCAGTAGTTTATTTTTTGTAACAATTGTAGTTGTACTAACATAACTGAGCAGATATGAATTTAAACAGACACAAACGATAATGAGAAATTGTGAATTATATTTTCCTTTTCGAAAAAATATTTTTTAAGAAAGCTTCGAGATATGGATTATAAGGTTGACTGAAAAAAATTATGTTCTTTACCGGATGGAGATCTTGAGAAATATTTTAATATTTAATTATACACTTCCTTTTTTAGAGTAGTGATCTGATAGAGCACCAATAACTAAGGAATCGTTTTTTTGCCTAAGATGTAGGCTATTTTGATTGTGATATGATCGAAAAATAATTACCTGATAATTTCGGGTATGGTTTTAGTCCAAATTGTTATATTTCCTTGGATATTAACAATTCTACACACTTGTGCAAATTAATTGAAACAAAAAAATACTTCCGTTATTATTTAATTTTTTCATATTTTTCCAATGAAAATATTTTTTCCCAATACACATATTAAAACTTTGTACGTCCATACCACGAAGTCGTTTCTTGCAGATTGAGCACACATTCTCGATAGGATTTAGATCAGGAGAGTTTCCGTACCAGTCTATAGTACTTTGATTTCCTCACTAGTAAGGCTTGCAGCGTTACAAGTTTCGTGCACCTCTTTGGAGTAACGCCCATAGCAGACAATGGACGTAGGACAACTAATCAACAGTCGACACAACAGTGCCTAGGCGTGATCAAATTATGATATAATCAAGAATAAGGTAATATTTTTCAAGGTCAAAAAATTTCATCATGCGCTCCATAAACAGATACTTATTACTGCACAGAGCTGGAAATGATCTAATCTGATGACAAAATAGAAATCGATTACACACTGTCACTTCACTGGATCTAAAACTGACCGTATAGTGAAAGAAAGGAAAATAAAGTGGTTTCAATTAATTTGCACAAAGATACATTATAGCAAGGTTATGTGAATTACAGGTTTTATATCAAACAGAATATTATATAGAGGTGTTTTCGCAGTTTCTCGGAATCCTTTCATAATTTCCTATTGTTTTCAAGGGATAATAATATTTTCATAATTCATGTTTTAAAAGATTATTGCAATAATGCTCACATGTATAAGAGCTGACACGCATCGAAAAATGCACATTTTTGAGCTTATATTTATTAGCAGAAGGATAATAAAACCAATCTTTTGAGGAAAATTAAAAACATCGGCAACATAAACATTACCCATTCAGCTACACACACATACACATATATATATATATATATATATATATATATATATATATATATATATATACATTCTTTATACACACACACATATATATATACATATATATATATATATATATATATAGTGTAAAATTTCAGATATAACTAATATATATATATTTTTAAAAGGACAATATGAATAAAGAAGCGTTTCGTCTTCTGGGAATTTTGTCTTTTTATATATATATATATATATATATATATATATATATATATATATATATAAGGCGCAGCAATATACAATACTTAAATTATGTTCCTCATTTTGCCTGGTTAATCATTACATTTATCTAGCGTTTTATCTGTATTTTCGCATGAATATGGTCGTACAGGTAGGAGTTATCGTCCTACGATAACTTGTTCCGTGTCTTTTGCATCAGTAGACGCAATTGCCTAGAACTTGTATATAGGTTACCCATCATCTCTTATACATGCCCAGCGGGTCATATTATGACGATTCTGCCGACAACTTAATTATAAAAAATATTGAGCAGTATATTGTTTAGCACTGATATCATATATGAAAGCACTATCCTGCTCAGGCAGGACACCTCCAACCATTTGCAAGAATGACGGGTTAAAAATATACTGGACGGATATAGCGCTGTTTAAATTCCCTTCAAAAAAAGGGCGAGTGTATGTTTTAATTAAAGGTACTACAACTTTGATGCCAAATGTTGCCCCTGTGTTTAATGGGCAACTACTTTCCGTAAAATGTCGTTTAAGTGGAGATAACTCGTAGTTTTTATCCAACTGAAAGGAACTTATGCTGATATTCCAAGCCATTTTCCTCTGATCTGATCGTTACAATACCTTAAGCCTGGCAAGTGTGCATACTACCTGGCCTAATAGAATTCGGTTTATAAATGTAGGGATGTTTCCTTGACCAATCGAGTTATCATCAAAACTGCAGTATAGCCTCATGTCCACTGTGCGCAGCCATAATCAGAAATAACAATACAGCTTCCTGAAGGCCCAATAATCAGTCCTTACTTAAAAGGCTATAATTCAAGAAAAGGAGCATATGTACATATCCTTTCACATTCAGCATACATATTTTTAATATATCAGTCTTTGGCTTAATTTCCGAAATGCACACCGGAGATTGACAAACCAATATTTTTTTTTTTTACTTAATTGCCTGCAACTCACAAACATGGCAAATTTTCACACTTTTCGTAGTGGAAATTTTGAAACAAAAATGAATACTTTTTGTGAATATCTGTATAGAAAAATAAAATTCTTTCTGAAAAGGATTCCCTTCTGATAATATTCAATAATAGTTTATTTTTAAAGAAAAAATATTCTCATTTTCATAGGAAAAGCCAAAGACCAAAATAAATAAATGTACAAGAAGAGTAAGATGAAAGAATTATGAAATTCAGTCTATCGAAATATTTTAAAACCTGAAATAAATGCCATACAGCAGAAGATCTGTTAAATTTCAAGAATAAAATCTTTTAGATCAGATAAGGTCGAACTCACTAAATTTAATCTATGTAAAATCAACAAATACCTTAGATAAATAAAGAATTAATATATTTTGCCTATCACAAATTGGCAATTAGAGAAAAGGAAAAGAACATTGCTAAATTTCATTTGAATAATGTATTTGTAGATTTTCAGCGGTACACATCATTGACGATTTGTTGTTAATATAACAGCAGGAAGAAATTATATACGCTAAGAAAAGCAGGTTAATGGCGCTTGTCTATACCGTTATGGTTATACAAAGATGCCTTGAGAATGGAAACCTACCAGGTAGCTTATGGTCACCAAAAATGCATGAATTGTAACCTGCTCCAAAAAAAAAAAAAAAAAAAAAATTGCCTGTGCAACCCATCACCGAAATGCATGATTTTAACCTTAAAATAAAATAACTGTGTATAATTTGACATCTTATTTTTTGCGTAATAAAACTGATCATAAAGCCCATAATATACTCGAGCAAATATGGTAGCTCATTTGCAAGTTTTGTCTTAGTTTTACCTTTCTCCAAATTGATTTTCACACAATTTTTGATATATAGATTTCAATGGAAATCTTAAGGAGTATTAACTAAAATTAAAACTGAATACACAACTTTCTTATATCTGTTAAAACAAGAGCAGTAACAATTGAGATGAGGAATATTATTTAAGTATACATGAATAATAAAAGAAAATATAGAAAGTAAAGATATTAGTCCCAACTCGATACTAAGCAATGGGCATCGATATTGATTTATGTGAAAGTACGGGAAAGCCTCCACATCAAAGCATCCTGATTTCATTTACAATAAATATGAAGCAAAAATCAAAATCTTAACTGAATAACATAATGACATTACAACGAAGAAAACAATGAATTATTGAATTTAACAAATATTGAATAACATAAAATCCCACAAAAAGTGAACAGGTGAGGATTTTTCGAAACATTTTTATTCTCATATGTTCCGAGCGTTATTATTCTAGCATCAGAATATTTTCCACAGTTTACTATGACTTGATATCAAATATCGCTTGATCTGTTTATTCCATTAGAAATGTACAATTTTCGATGAATAACTTAAGAAAGCCTTAGATGTCATTAACTTGTTAGACTCGTTGACCAGACAAGGGGTACTGCATAGAACAATTAAAGAATGATTATTTGATAGCTTTAAAAAACGACCATATGTGGAATAACTTCTCTAACTTCTCTTCAAAGGTCATGAGAACGAGGGACTTAATTCTGCAAAATAAATGGTCGATTTCGTTGCCGACCGAAAAACATTTCTAATCCAATGTGTCCTTCAAACGAGTTGATTGAGCTACATCTAATTGGGAATTGCAGTGTTTTTTAAACATCTTACAATCCATAAGTTTTCAAGTTCTACACCTTCCAGTATACTTTTGTACTTCAGCATTTTTCAAACTTCGCAAACCATTCTTGACACATGCTTCCACCGACTGCGCAATTACGTAAATCTTTAGTGATTAACTGCATAAATTCAATGGCACTGTTTCACAGATTCAAGATAAAGGGTAAACAAGGCTGAATGCTCATTTGATATTCAAATAAGTTTTCAAGAAAGATATTTAAAAATGTTTCTTGAAACACATATATAAAACTATAAAAAAGATGAGCATGCATTGCAAACATTTCTTCGGTTTCATGCATAGGCATGGCGATAGGAACTATGCATTAATATAGCATATAGACAAATTGAAGTAAAATGTTTTCTAATAGACACCGCGTATGTTGATCTCCCGATAAAAATGTCAAATATATTATGTATATTTCAAGATATTCCCGTTTATCTCTATCTTGAATATATTGCTAAAAAATATATTTAATGTTTTCATATACACACAAATGCACGAGCGTGCGCGCACACACACACTCAAACACAGAAGCGCGAATATGAAGATATGCTTAAATATAAAAGGTTTACAAACAGGGCACATTGATATACTTATTTTATTCTAGTGTTGATCTTTCTTGTTAGTGCTATCAGCTTCTTTTATTTTCTCATTACGTATTTGTTTATATTCACTGTCATTCCCCCATTTTCTTTTCTGTTCATTTTTCGGTTAGATTTCTCTGCGTATACGTTCCGTGCAATATTCTCCCTCTTGTGCCAAAAGGTTTCAGTTTCTTTACCGCCATTTTCTTCTTTCTTTAGCTTACGTTATTTATGAAGGCAATTATGAGATCTTTTTGCAGCAATCTCTGTTTAAATGTGTAAACACATCTATATCGCTAGTAAATACACATACGAATACAATTAACTTTAAAAAATACGCAAATGTTTCTTATACCGCAAAACATGTCATTTGCTTGAAAATATATATCAAAAGACGCTGAGAAGAACCTGCATAATATGTGTTCACAAAATATCTCCATATCCATGTGAGCATATAAAAATAATTAAACATATGCTATGTAAAATTAAGACTTATAAAAATATAACGTACGTATGCATGAATGTTTTTACAGGTTTGTGCATAACAAAAAAAGAAGCTGATGATGTTTATGAGGAAATAAGGTTTCGTTAAGTATTATGTATGCTTATTCTCAGAACAGACATTTCATGCAAATAAAAAAAAATTCATTCATATGAAATATCTATATATTCGGATATTTGACGCAACCTATTATATATAAATGAGCAAAGGAGTTATATTGAAGCCGTACATTAGTATAATTTATTTCGTACAAGAATGCTTTTCTTTTATACTGATACATTAATTCGATTTCTGTCTTCGGCTAAATTTAAATATCAATTTGGAGAAAGATGTTAGCAAGATTTACTTTAGATACAGATATGAAGTGAAAATTAAAAAAATGTTTTACAATATGACATACCGAAAAATATAAAACATAAGCGATTGATATAAATACACACACACACACACACACACACACACACACACACACACACACACATATATATATATATATATATATATATATATATATATATATATATATATATATATATATATAAGCAACAAGGGGTCAATACATTATAATTAACATTTCAAAGCTCTCAATGACACACTGAACATACGCTTAGATCATGCTATTATAATCCACACATGTGCTTTCCTTCGTTATATTTCAAATGAATAAACATATACACACACACATATATATATATATATATATATATATATATATATATATATATATATATATATAATTGTTGTGTCGTGGCACAATAGTAAAAATAAGAAAATCCAGTCGAAGTTGGTTTAAAGAACAAGTGTATTTAACATCACAGATAC
>CAHIKZ030000324.1:2755000-2765000 GCA_903632075.3 Acanthosepion pharaonis
AGCCCAAAGCGATCGGAATTAGAGAGCATTTGGACAGTTTCTACACGGCGTGTCTAGAAAAGAAAACACTTGCTCGAAAAATTCAATAAAATCATAATCGCAGTACCTTGTCTGTCCTCTTTAATGAGACATATATATATGTTTATATATATATATATATATATATATATATATATATATATGTGTGTATGTATATATATATATATATATATATATATATATAGAGAGAGAGAGAGAGAGGGAAGTATATGATTGGTGTATACGGAATAAATTCCAATAACCAAGACGACTATTCTTAAAAGAGTGGACAATCCAGAGTAGAGCAAATTTCGGCATCATCACTTGATAAGACACCAGAAGTGTTGAAATGGATATTTTGTAGTGATTTTATAACATATTTATGGTATAATTTTCGTATAAATTATATATATATATATATATATATACTTTATGCATATACACACACACACGTATATATATATATATATATATATATATATATATATACATATATATATATATATATATATATATATGCGTGTGGATATATATATATATATATCATGCTTAGTAATTATTAATGAATATTAGGTTTATAATATTCCTGTAATTTTTAATTTTTAAGCTTTTTCGAAAATATTTGATTCATAAAGTATAATACTAAAAAAGGACTCTTATTCAATTTTAACGTTTTGAACTGAACATAATCATCAAAACATGTGAACCAGAAACCAAAACTATTACGTTTTTATATTATATCTTTCCGACAAGTGAAAGATAGATTATTAAATAATATAATTTTTGCGTATATATTTGTATCATGACTAATGCCCACCTGAATCAATAATTCGCGACATTTATTAACTGACATTTCCTAATAAAACTACACCAAGTTTTATTTCAGTGTTTATTAGTAAAACTTAGGACCTATAAATGTATAACAGAAATGCGGTCCAGGATGCTGATGATAAAGTAAGAATAAATAAAAACATGGTTAAATCAATGGCTACGTTGTAGGCAAATAAATTTTTTACATCTTTCAAAGAATTCAAATTCCTTCCTGTCCGTCAGGTTCTCAGCTTCTTTATATAAAAACAAATCTTTTTCTTTTTTTTTTATTTTTCGATTAGAAAAACCTTTTTGGTAATAAATCTAAGATAATATTAATGACATTTACATTTGTAATAAGAGGAAATTTCAATGAGATGATTACATTCGTAACTTGGTAATACTGAGTAATCTTTGCTTAAAGTAATGCTTTCGGATTATTTTTATAATATATTTCAGCGCTAAGATTATTTGTAGTTATTTTAATATTCAATTCTTATGAAATATGCTAAAATATGGAATTTCTACAAGTAATCAGCATCATTATATTGTTCCACCATTTTTCAAATATTTATTATGCAGAAAAGTATAGAATTGAAAAAATATATATTAGATTCATTTTAGAATGTATAAAATAACTGAATTCCTCTTTGAGGGAAGGTAATGTTCTTATCCTATCTATCCCATGGAAGAATCAATATATACTAAACCAAATAGCTTTTATAAAAGAATACAAACGAAAACTAAATGAGATTTAATACAGGAATGGTAATTCTTTGGCTTTCAATATTTAAATCTCATTTTTGATAGGATATATATATATATATATATATATATTCTTTGCAGTTTCGTTTTACCATTTATAGCATATTTACCAGGTATACATTCCTATTACCTTTTAGCAATGCGAATTTTCTTCTTTCACAGAATGAAACTGCATTATTGGATGAGCACGTTTTAATTACGCATGAACAAATATTTTTTTATTACTATTATTGTTGTCTTATGTAGAAATATTAAACAAAAATATTTGTTTGTAAAAAATTGTAAAATATAATTTTTCCGAAATAAGTAAATTGTAATTCTAGTAAAAGTATTAGGAATATTTTACATCTATATATGTGCAACCCCGAACACATACACGCAAACACAAAAGGGCTAGATGTATATTGTTTATACAAAGCAATATAATTAATAATCAAATATCTTAACCTCATATGGGGAATATTTCCAATATGAGGTTAAATTTGATTGATTATTAATTTATATATATATATATATATATATATATATATATATATATATATATATATATATATATATATATATATATATATATATATATATATTTAAGCTTATAAATATTCATCGTGTTAAATGAAAAGTACAAGTAAATTATGGAGGATGCTGCGAAGTGACGGAATTTAATGTCTTAAACGAAAGTGAGTAAATTTTTATGCAATTTATATTTAAATAATTTTAGTATAGGATAAAGTTATGCATTATATATTTTAAATAATAGCAGATTATTAGTTTAACCGTTTTCTTTTAATATTTTGAAATTTTTATAGTCATGTATGTTGGCTTGTTAACCATGATTTGTCTTGGGATTTATAGTGAAGTTGACTTCTCCACGGTGGTTTATGGAGATACCACCTCTAGTTATCTTGCCATTGACTGAAAGAGTTCCCCCGCTTTAGCGACTACCAAAGCAGTCCTTCTCAGGACAAAGCTCTTCTCACCCTCTACATGAGAATGCAGTAAAACTACAAGAATACAGAATGCATGGTCATCAACAAAAGGATGAGCCCAAAATGCGATTTGCAGGTCGGGAACACTAGAATCAAGCAAACGCAAAAGTTTAAATATCTGAGACACGTTTTGAGAGAGGACGGTAAATGCGACACTGAGATCCGTAGATGTATTGGGATGGCCAAGGACGCATTCCAAAAGCTGGGTAGAGTATTGCGAGACAGGAGGATTTCTTTGGTAACAAAGAACAGAATACTGAGCTGTTACGTGACATCTGTGCTTCTTTACGACAGCGAATGTTGGACGAATTCCTCAAATGGGAAGAAAAGACTCGAGGCGACGGAGATGTGGTTCTACAGAAGGATGCTAAGGATATCATGGACCGAGCGTGTGAGCATTGATGAGGTCTTAGAGAGGATGCAAACAAAGAGGATCCTTATAATTGACATCAGGAAGTTTCTGGGACACATAATGAGGAAGGAAGGCTTGGAGAATCTAATACTCACGGGTAGAATAGAGGGAAAGACAGACAAGGGAATACAACGCGTGACATACCTGACGGGCAAGTGGAAGACAGAACGTGGTCTGGGCGAGAGAGCAGAGGGAAGGAATTTGTTGAGAGCTGCAAGGGATAGAGGGAGGTGGAGAGCCATGATCGCCTACGTCCTGAAAGGGCATGGCACATAAAATGAAAATATGTTGGCTTGTGAAGGAAGTAATTCTTTCAGGTATGAAGATATTTGAAATGAATCCGGAGCGCAGATTTATATTTTGATAAGTTTCGGTAGCAGCACTCCAGAAACTTTTCTGCTTAAGTAAGTTACTTTCTCTTTTATAACGGTAGCATTCTATAGATTAACTTTATGGATGAATTTATTTCTATGTATAACTAATGTATTTGATAAATTGTTGTATATAAGACATTTTGTATTCATAGACTTTTCTTTTTAAATTTCTGCAAGTTTCCTTAATGCCACGAGAAGATTAGTTGTGAGGGTTACTTTTATATATACCTGCTCCAGAATTATTATTTTATGGGTAATTTTGGTTTTGTTCATAACGCATGATAGTTTTTGATGTGTTTATACTTATTTTGATATTGCTAAAATTGAATAACCTGTTTTGTGGAGTAGATGTAAGGAGTTAGTAGCTAGTATAATATGCATGTTTTTCTCTAGTTTTCTGTGGTTAATAATGTCATTTTGCGGTTGTATATTTCGTATGCTTTTATCTGAGCGTTGTGGTTGAAATAATGATGATATTGGAGTTTTATTGAAATATCCTACTGAGAGTCGATCCACAGAGCAGTGGTTTGCAAGAAGCTGCTGCTCGAGTGGAACTTGCTTCTCACTGACGGAATATGGCGGGAATGTGGGTGGTTTGCTTCTATGTTACTGGCATATCGTGTTCTAGCCATGAACTTTTGCTTTGCCGGGACCAAGGAATGTAGTTCGTCCGAGCACTTTCCATGGAATTAGCGCTAGAGCAGCGAGATGGTTGCCACCTCCTGCCTCTGGGAGAGAGGTTGATAGGTAGAGAGTAATTCGTCAGCCACAAAGGCTGGAGAGTGAGGTCTTATCAGCTCCTGGCCAAATATGACAACAGTACTCCATTTCTGATCTGATCTGGCTCTTGTAAAGGTAGAGGATAGAAGGAGGAGTCAGGTACTTACTAAGGCGGTACAGTACGCCTACCTGCATGCCTAGCAACAGATCGTACGCACGAGTTCCGGGTGTGAGTTTGAGGCCCAACAGCGTTTCAAGGCACGGTGCTTCCGTGAAAGGACCTCCGTACATCTTGATTGGTGGTACTTCGAGCTCAGAGCATCGATGATGGAACGTAACTAGCTTGGTTTTCGAGGCACTGAATATAACCAGCTAGTTTTTACACCATTGGGTAGTTTGTACAAGATCGTCAATCGCTGGCCATCGAGAGTTTTAGAGAGTTTTTATGTAGTCGTGTCGTCGGCATAGATGTTTACAAAAGATCTGAGTATATTCTTAGTTAGATCATTTATATAGATCAAAAAAGGTTTGTCCAAGCAGTGACCCCTGTGGTACTTCTGCTTTGACCGCTAGGGCACTGGAGGACAGGCCATTAATAAATACCTTCAGAGACCTATCCGTTAGGAAGGATTTTATGATCGAGTAGACCCTTTCAGAGATTCCATAAATGGAGAGCTTGTGTAGCATACCTTTATGCAACACCGCCGAAGGCCTTTGAGATATCTAATGCTATAGTCCTCAAGTTGTTTTTGTCAAAAGCCTCACTCATTATGTGAGTGATGGTAATTAAGACATCAGCAGTGAATCTGACTTACCGAAACGCATACTGCTCGTCTCTAAAGAGGTTGTTCTTTTCTAGATGCTCGATGAACTTCTTACTGATGATACTGAGGGGACTGATTTATCTGTACTGGGAGGGGAATGATTGCGCTCTCGGATTATTGAAAACCGGGCATACGCTTGACACTTGGGAAGGATTTCTCCTTCAAGTAGCAGTTTGGTGACAATTCCGGGTAGTTATTCTTAAAAACAATCACTGGAATTTTGTCTGAGCAAGTGGCTTTCTTATGATTGAGGCCTTTGATAAATCTAGAAAATTCTCGTACTGTGATGGTAATATTATTGAGATTGTGATCAATGAGACTTGGGAACATGGGAGGGGATGGATTTTGTTATCTAATATTGAGTTAAAGGTAAAGATAGAAGCGAAGAGGTTCGCCTTATCTGTCGGGGAAGTTATGACCTAGGGGCCATTTATAATTGTGGTCTCAGTCGCTTTCCCTCAATTTATTGGTTGATGATCTTCCAGAATTCACGGGATCCAGTTTGATTCTTTTCCACCTTGGTCTGGACTGCTCGTGTGTAGCTTCACTTGGCCTTTTTCAGCGATTGCGGGCAGTTCTGAATGCAGTGAGGGCCGAACTACATGTAATGGTAGTGGTTACGGTGGGTTATGGCCGAAGCGCATTCAGGGGTGAAGCAGCGTTGGGTGTTTGGTTTTGCCGGAATTTTTTTTTTGGTATAAAAGTTTCCATTTCAGAAAGAATCCAATCAGTGACGAGAGTAGCACTTTTGGATGCAGTATGCTTGAAGAAGGTTGGGAGGGGAGCTTCCATCAAGTAGGATCATAAGCTGCCCCAAGCTGCCCCAAGCTGCCTTCGCAGAGGTGAAAACTCGTTCTAAGGAACGGTACATCACGGGATGTCCTATGTTTGGCATCAATCTGGACACTGATAAGGGAAGGGTCTGACGTGCCTAGTGGCGGTAGATCTTTTCCTAAACGTTTATCAGGGCAGGAGGTTAGGAAGAGGTCAAGAATGTTCGTCTGATGACCCACTGTGTCCGGGACCAAGGTAGGTTCACCGATGATCTGAGTTAATTCATACACTATGGAGAAGTCTCTGCCATATCTGTATTCAAAATCGGTTTTGTTGGAGTAGACTAGGCATTCTTTATGGTAGATATTGAAGTCACCGCAGATATGAAATTTGACCGAGCGAAATTGAGTTAGCATTTTATCACTCTTCTCTGATATACGGTCGTTCCTTCGTTCTGAGGTCGATACAGAGCAAAGACGATTGCGGTACTATGTCACGCAGTGTAAGTGTCACGCAGAAGCACATATATGGGAGAAAAGTTTCCTCGTTTTTTTCCTCTGCCACATGATGAAGGCTCCTAGTCCGTTCGTACATTTAATGAACGTTTTTGTAGCGTGGTTTACTGGCGAAAGATTTCGACCACTTTCTCAAAAAGTGGATACTCGCACTATGACGATCATAGCATGGTCCGCACTTTATTCGGTCTGAGGGGGTTTATATCCCAACTTCTACAAACCACAGCCAGTGCCACCAAAATTCATTCCTGATTTATTATTCGCTCAATCAAAGCCACAAGAAAGACGCCGCTCGTTTGAATATATACAGGTAATGCTAAACACCTCTCTGAATTTTCGTTTTTTTTTTTGTATGTTTTTTCTTTCTTTCACAAAAGTAAGTGCATCAGTTTTATTTCCTACTATACCTTTCTCATTATTTCTAAAGTTTCTTGCAAATTAACTCATTGAACATTCCTTCAGCTTGTACATTTAATGGATATTTTTCTAGCGTGGTTGATAATAGAAGAGTGGTATATATATATATATATATATATATATATATATATATATATATATATATATATATATATATATATATATTCAAGCATGTTTGGTTAAAAAATTCAGACGTATTATATATATTTATTTCAGTGTTAAAACTTTCAAGAAAAAGTGATTAAGAACAATTCCAAAATTCTTAATCAATTTTTTGCAACCACCAAAAACTTAATTCGCATATTTGAGAGGGTTAAAACTAAAATAAATAGATATAATACGTCTAAATTATTTAACCAAATATACTTGAATGAAAATATGCTGTCTATATATATATATATATAAAAGCGATCTCATTCTGGATTGAAAAACATCCAGAAATACTACATCCGAGATTCACTAAAGAGTTCATTATCGATAGTATAGACCTAATTCTAAACAATAACAGCTTTGATTTTGACAAAGAAAACTATATCCAAACCCTAGGTACTGCGATGGGAACAAAAATGGCACCAACATATGCCACCCTAACATTAGCTTACCTAGAAGAAAACCTCTATGAAAAGATAGAACAAATATATTGGGCAAATATAAAGACCCAATTCACTAAATCTTGGAAAAGATGTAAAATTATGTAAACAAAGCATAATATTTTTTCTAAATAAATCCACATTACAACCAAAAACCTTTTGCGGCACCTCTCTTCTCTTCTTTTAATATACATACTTTTCTCTCGTTGGAACCACTACATTATATTTCTTTTACATATATATATATATATATATATATATATATATATATATATATATATATATATATGTGTGTGTGTGTGTGTGTGTGTGTGTGCATCATGTATTCATCAAAAGATTGTTTACATTATTTACCTTATTCGGACTGTCATCTTCATCTTCATTGCCATATTCACGATGTTTCGACCCTAGTACGCTTTACGGTATTCTTGCAGCGGTAACACGAGAGGAAATAGAAAAATCAGGCGTAGCTGACCACATACGGAGAGAAAATAATGATCTCTGCCCCCTGTGGGATGAAGTTTAAATAATAGACAGGGAATATTACTGGAAAATACGATAACGCAAGGAATCGGCACATATGCTAGGCTACAAAAAAAGAAATTAATACAATATGGCAATCAGTAATAAGGAATGCTAAAGAAAAGCAATGAATAACAACACAAAATTTCGATATAAGCTCTGGTAAAAAATATGCAATAATAATAAGGGAAAAATTGCAATATGAGCACTGGCAAAAACGGTTGTTGAGATTACTTTCATAAGTCCGAGAAATTCATACAGAGCTGTCCTTATCTACCCAGTGGATAAAGGCGTTGGTTAGATCCAGTTACTAAACCCAAAGAGTTGTGAGTTCATTACCAGGCAATCGTGAACCGAAATAAAGGGTCCAATTTTAAATTCCAATCAACTGAAGAAGGCCGGAAATTACAACGGGCGAAACGTCGTAAATATGACAATGAAGATGAGGATAACATTCCGAATAATGTAAATAATCATAATAAGATTAAAAACAAGATTGATTAAAAAGTACGACCAGGTATATTTGTGTACTTATTTTTTTAATATTTTTCCGATTTTCGAATAGGTTTTGTATTATATTGCGAGACAGGAGGATCTCTTTGGTAAAAAGAGTACAGTGCTGTTACGTGATATCTGTTCTACTTTACGGCAGCGAATGTCGGACTGTCTTCTAGAAGATGAAGAAGAGACTCGAGGCGACGGAGATGTGTTTCTGCAGAAGGATGATGAGGATAACATGAACCGAGCATGCGAGCAACGATGAGGTCTTGGTGAGAATGGAAAGAAGGAAGAGCCTTATGCTTAACATCGGGAAGAGGCAGCTGAAGTTTCTGGGACACGTAATGAGAAAAGAGGGCCTGGAGAATCTGATCCCTTGTCTCTCTTTCCCTCTATTCGAGGGAAAGAGAGACAAGGGAAAGTAAAGCCGACTAAGCAAGTAGATATATGTGTATAGGCGCTAAGAATTCATCAAAAGAAGATTTTTTTTTTAATTCATCCTATAATGTACAGTCAAAGACGAAATTAATCGTACTCTCATCAATTTTGAAATTTTTTTATCGATTTCTCAGACTGTAATGACAGTATGATACCAGGGTTTTTATATGTTAATAAGCACAGACAAAGGAATAGAAAACTCAATTTTCAGAACAATACTTTAAATACAACATATTTTACAGGAGAATTATACGAAATAGGAAAAGGCAAAATGATTCGATTTTTATTACAATATTTTGGGCTATATATGTCATTAAACATGTAAACACACGTATGATCCAGATAAAGCTTTTTACATGTTGAGCCTTTTATCAGAACAGAAATCCTTGTTAAAATGGAATTTTTAACCATGGATAGAATTAAGGACGACGAAAATTAAGAGATGAGGTAGATCATAATGGTCTGAAGAGAATATTGCAGACTGTTAAAAAAAATGAATAGTTACGATTTTCAGTCTGATGTATTTTGAAAAAAATAAAATGAATTTGCTCAGGATAGGCTATTATTTCGTTAATATTAAATAGAACAATGACTTTAGGAAAGACCTCGTGTATCCTTTCACGCAAGTGGTGCACTTTCCCACGCGTTCCCCCAGCAACCCTGATGGACACGCTTCTTTTTAGACCTCTTTTTTTATCTCTATCCCGAACTTACGTCGTACTTTGCACTCTTGGCAACTCTGACAATGCTGTAGTGTCTGTAAACATTTCCTCCCTACCAGCTAAGAACCTCCTACCAACAGAATACCTTTCTGTTATCAATCTGAAGATTGGGTCTCGTTCCGTGATTTCCATCGGGATGTCCCCTAGAATAAAGTTTTTGCTCATCCTGTTCGGAAATGCGCGTCTGAGGTCTCCTCCTGGGTGAAGGCCGGCTTCGATGTTTTCATTCAAGCAAGGAATTAAGTTAAACTGCATTAATCTTGATTCTCACCTGCATTCTCGGTCGCTATAACCCACAGAAATCACTTCTTCCGTCTGTGCCAGTGTGACACGTCTGATTGCAACAGACATCTCTTTATCTCTGCTCGCAAGCGTTTCCTCAAAGAAACGAAGTTACTGTTTGCTGATAAAATGAAACAACGTATAGCATCTCGCAAATTATGTTCTAGAGCTAATTGGCGACTATTCAAGGGCGAGCTGTACAACAGAAAATCCTCTATCCTTCCAACATTTAACCGATTTGAAGTCCTGACATCTACAGGAGATAAGGTCGAATACTTTTCTTGGAAGTTCTCTTCTAACTTAACACTCGATCTGGAGTTCCCACACCTAATT
>CAHIKZ030000324.1:2772500-2780000 GCA_903632075.3 Acanthosepion pharaonis
ACCCTAAAACATCAGATACTTATAAGATTTTACTGAACTTTTTTGGAAATTATTCCGTACTAAAAAGAATTATATTTAAAATTATTTTTAATATTTTGTAGAAATATTTCTAGGTTTGCCATTGAATTAAAATGTACCTGCAAATATAAATATACAGTTTGATAGAAATTGAAATCGTTAACTGTGTTTCGTGGGCTAATTTCCCTTTCTCTGGTAACAAGCCTTAAGTAACAGGAAGTATATAAGCCGGAAAAAGCGGCCCTTTTAAGTCATTTTCTGAAACATTCTATATTTAAACCGAATATATTTTCTAATAAATATCCTAAAAGGGTGAAAAGCCAAGCGACATTTACCGAAGTAGTAAATATTGTAATGAAACTTGTATTACATAGTCGTTGATAAAAAAAAGTAAGCATTCTGCTAACAGATATATAGAGATTTGTTTGCAATTGTATATATGATGAAGCAATCTTCTTCGTCATTAGTGTTCAAGCCTATTGATTAACAGACTTCGAATGACGCTTTGGAATAGACACTATTTCCTTCCCACTTCAATTTTAACACCAATACACGCAACCCACATAAATCAAAAATTTTAAAAAATTAATCAGTTTGTGTGACGATCGCAGAAGCGTGAAACCCAGGATCAAAAACTCACATCAATCCAACAAAATATGTTAGCACTATCTCTGATATTGAGCGCATTCTAATAAGTACCGCGCATATATATATATATATATATATATATATATATATATTTATCTGTATCTATATATCTATATATGTCTTTATCTATCTGTATATCTATCTCTGTCTTTCCATTTATATATCTATAACTATCTCGATCTATCAGTATATATAATTATCTAACCTCGATATATCCATCTCTATATATCTATATCAATATAACTATCCATCGGTATTTTTATATATCTGTCTATATCTCATAATTCACTTTATATATATATATATATATATATATATATATATATTTATCCTTCATCTATCTACATATCTATGTCTATTTATATATCCTTATGTTTCTGTATATTATATATATATATATATATATATATATATATATATATATATATATATATATATATATATATATATATATATATATATATATATATATATATATCATGACAGGGTACATTGCCAATCAAGCATATCTTCTGTGTCATCCAGTGAACCGCTGTTAGAAACTCTCTCCAGATATATATATATATATATATATATATATATATATATATATATATATATATATATATGATGTAGATTAAATCAAATGTTTTATTTGTTTTGTATCCATCTGCAAATAATGTTTAAGCAAAGTAAATTTATATATATATATATATATATATATATATATATATATATATATATATATATATATACGCATGGTATGTTTGCATGACCACTTTTGAATAAAAACCATTCATAACAAAAAAACGTCACTTAAATTAAGAAAATGTGCAGCAATTACTATAATACCTTTTCTTTTTCTTCTTCTCCGATATCGCATAATCATGTTAGAGCTTGATATCTCTCCAATTCATCTTTTTTGTTCTCAATATTTTTTTTCGTATTTACCCTCTCTATCTACCTTCGTTTTACAATCCATTCACTGAAATGTTTTTAGTAGATATTTCGCTATTCCCACTGTTTCTCTTGCTTCCATATGTCCCGTGTGTGTTAATGTTTTTAAAATCGTATTTCCTTATTGTGTCCCAGAGTTTTCAGTTTTTTTTTTCTGGTTCTTAGCAGTAGCCTCCTTATAGTTCCTTTTTTCCTTAAAACTTTCGCTCTTCATATGCTCTAAGATAGCTACTTATCTGTTTTATTTTTATAAAATATACAACATTATTTTTTTGCCCAACGCAAAAACTACGTCATTCCCTCTCAAGAAAATAATCTTCATCATTGTCATTGATTACAGAAAGTTTACATGGCAAATTCAGTCCTCGTTTCTCATAGTTATTTCTGTTATTATCAACTTCTAATAATAATTTCAGCTTTTGTGGCAATTAAAATATTATCCTAATTTTGTCAGTTTTGTTTACATTGATGCTATAAAAACATTGGACTTTTTTTATACGCACGATTTTAGGTGTATTTCCTTCATTTTACAGACATATGAAAACGTTTTTTCTTCTATCCGCTGAAATATTAGTTGTGCATTCCACATAAATATCTTTTGCTAAAATATTTGTATTAATGTTTCATAAAAATTATACAATTCGATTAATGATGAACATTACTATATTTACAGTGATACAATTATGGTGTAATCAATATCTCTGGTAGATACTGAGTGACAATGGCTCTTATGATCATTTAAAAACAGCAGCAATAATAATAATTTCAAAGGCTTATGATTATTGAGATCCAGCTAATACTTATTCATATATATATATATATATATATATATATATATATATATGTATGTATGTATGTGTGTGTGTGTATGTGTTTGTGTCTGTGTCTGTGTGTGTATGTATGGAATATATTATTCTCTCGTCGAGAACGACGGATGAGGGTTTAATAAATGCTAAATATGTTTACGGAATAACCTGTTTAAACAGATAAAATGTTCAAAGTGGTCATTTGCCTGTGCCCTGCAATGCGCAGTCTCTCCATCACAATGTCCTGTATTGTTGCACTGTGTGTCACATTTCATTGCAGAGAATTTTTAGAAGTCTTTACATCTTCTAGCTTGACTCCTCTAAGAAAATCATCCGCCCTTCTTTCAGTTTTCTCCAGGCTGGTTTTAGATTAAGAGACCGAGAGACGAGGATTATTACCTTCCTCTAGGGTATTTGTCCGTTATTGCACTAACCATTCATCCAAGGTAACAGCATATGGTATTCCCAAGCAGTCACCCATGTAGTTACACACCGGGTTTAACGTTGTTTATCTTCGGTGATCAGACGAATTTCAAAGTGATATGGTTGTACATATGAGTGTGTGAAGGAGTGGTGGATAGAAAGTTATCAAACTGAGAAACTTTTCATAATCCTTTATTTTGATGTTTGGTTCTTGCTATACTGATTTGGTGGAAGATGTTAGGATTGAGAAATTTCAGCTCTTCATGTTACTTGAGCAGATATCATGAGGATGAGGCTCGTCAATGCTCTCTCTCTCTCTCTGTCTCTCATTAAAGTGAAAGTTTATTCAGGGTATTGTACTAATGAAATGTATCAGGTGGAGAAAATAAGTTGTAGTTATTATTGATGCATATAATTCTATTTTGTTCGGAGTGGAGCAACAAAAAAGAAAGGAGATATGGACAATTACGAACACATACCAAGCGCATAATCACCGGCAGACCTAGGGTAATATATATTGGAAAGTAGATTGAACAATTGACAAGTATTTGTTTTTACCTCTTGGCCGTGGAATATTGGTTAGCAAGATGATCTTTTAAGTCCGAACCTTACTGGTTGTTTTTAATTTGTAGTCTTCTATACTCATGCACAAAATATATTATATATCTAGTTATCTATAGCATGTTCACTATGCTTTATTTAGGAATCCTGGTAATCATATATATATTTGTATGTATACACATACACCAGCTCATACAACCATCTCACCATAAAAAATCTAATCACATTTTAATGAATATTCATTAAAAATTCTTGAATATTGCTCGCTTACTTTTTGCTAGATTTTGAATTATTGCAATTTATATCTTCCACATGCTTTGACCTTTCAACCAGCTGATGAACATCCACGAACATTCTCAAATTTAAAGACTTTGATAAACCAAATGACATCTTTGATTTTGTTTATAAACAAGTGCAACAAAATAAATCCTACTTTGCCCGATGACGAAAAGCACCGGCTAAGAATAGTTTTTCCTCTTGTCTCTTTTTATTCATGCATGCAATGAATGTCGTAAACGTTTGCACTAAGTATAGGAGCTTTTGTTAAAAAAATGCAAAGTGATTTCATGTAATTTATCAGTCACACAGTTTTTTGCACTTCGACACAATTAAGCGAATACGTGTCATTTTATCATAACAATAGAATGACCCATTAATATGTAGGGAAGTCAGGACATTTTACTTTTCTGTTTATTTCTCTCATTTCGGCTTAGCACTCTTTGTAGATTTATTATTTAATGGTTGAAAATATTTCTCACTTGTGAAAATAGTTTTCACTTTCTAGATAAAAAAATACATTAATCATGCCGACAGTTTAAAGTTTGCTGTTGCAAGATTATATAATTATTCTTGCCATACAAGAAGGAAGGCAAACAACGGCCCCACAATGCAAATGGCTCTGTGAGGCGGACATCGAGGACGTGATGTGTTAATATGAACGAGCCCACCTGATTGGGGTATGCAACAGATTCCAGTATATTCCGCGGGGTTGAAGGCAGATTTTATTTTATAAGAGCTTTTGAGAATTTCTAGGCTGAACCAGTGTACAATTAATTTAACTAATACTAATGTTTCTATTCGATATATTTGTCTGTCTTTATTCTTTATTATGTGTGTGTGTGATGGTGTGCTGAGGTACATGAAAACTATGTGTGAGTTGATGCATATTAATACTTGCAAATTATCCATTTAGTGCTGTAATAATACATAATTAAACTATTAGGTTTTAATTTAATATATAAACGGAAAATATTTATAATCGAAATAAAGTTTTCTATTTCTTACCAAGTTCCAAAGTCAACATACATATTTGCTCATTCCTTATGTGTTAAAGACGGTGTATACAGATGTTTGCAGTTGTTTACGTATTCCAACGTGATTAATTATCATCATCATTTGTCGAACCTAATCGGGATCCTGGAGCCAATGCGAACGATATTTTCTTTAGCTGTATAGGATGTGCTACACCAGGGCTGCATACAGATTTGAATTCAGAGTTACTTTCTCCTAGGAGAATGAACCATAGCTAGTGGGAGAAGATTGGAATTCATACCTTTCATAAATAAATGCAATGGATCCAACTGGAAATCGAACTCGGCTTACCGATTCCTCAATCCGAGCCACAATACCTCCCCATGTGATTAATACTCATCACATGATTCGAAAAGTTCTAAATATAATAACTGACAATAGTCAAGAAATACTTGGAGACAGAGAAACAAAATATTTGATTAAAAAAAATGATTGATTTCTACTTTTTTGTTTTCTTTTTCGTATATTACGTTATTGAAAGGCTGACAAGAGGTATATCATCGGATTAGCTATAGAATTCAATATAATTTGTCCATCTCTTAAAATATACACAGGTATATATATATATATATATATATATATATATATGGTAGGATATATATTTGGTAAGACTTGCTATTACTAGGATCGAAGTGGAAACTTTTAATATAAAACATTTAAACTGATCCACAAAATGAGCTAAATGTATTTATTAATACAGAGCCATATAAATAATAAACAATAAAATCAAAAATTACCTCATATTGGGAAGAGCCTATTTCGGCAAACAAGGATATCGATTGTCTGTCTTATCAACTCTGGTGTGAACTGAATTCTTATCTATACAGTGAAAGAGGGGCGGGAAAGCTATCCTAAAAGTGGTTTTAAAAATAGATCATCTTATCTAACCCCTAAAAATAACACGGAAATATCTAAAGTGAAATGTAGACACAGAAAAAGAAAAATATATTACTCAACACCCCTTCTGCACACTGTCAAATATTAACATCGGAGAGTATTTTCTAAAGTTAATAAATAAACACTTTCAAAATAATGGCCCTCTAACTAAGATTTTCAATAAGAAGACGATTAAGATTAGCTACTTCTGTACAAACAATATGTATAACATTATTAATTCACACAATAAACATATTTTAAGAAATTTCTATGGGACAAAGAAAAAAGCTTCTATTGAACTTACCTCTACTTGTAGATCCAAATAAATTTGTCCAGTTGAGGGCAAAGGCAAATCTACCAAGGTTATATATCAAGTTGTCATTTCCCTCAAAGAAAATATGAAAATTATGTTTACAAGGAAATTTCCGCGGAGAAATGGAAACAGATATTTTACACCCAAAGTACTCATTTTCTAATCCTAAACTAAAACACCAGAGAGCTCTTTCAAAATATTTTGGCAATTGAAGAAGAAATGTTTCAGCACACAGATAGTTTGTAAAATTATAGGTTCCGCACGTACTCCCAAGAGTTTTACAGGCAGGAGTAACTTATGTTTAGAAGAAAAAAATTAAAATAATAAAATAAAATAATCAAATCCAACTATTGATTTAGAGGAACGAATTAGTGTAAAAATGTCGATCTAAGAACAAATTCAAATTTCCATAATAGAGGTTAAATTTAATTAGCTACAATATTTCCATAATATTCACTCCCCTCTAACTTTTCAAATATTGACATTATATCGAATTTTAATTTTCTATACATATATAATTTATTCGAAAATTATAACATAAATATCTTATAAAATCACTATAAAATAGCCATTTGTTTGAACACATTTGGTGTCTTATCTGGTGTCTTACCAAGTAATGGTTTTGAATTCAACACCATCACTTGATAAGACACCAGACGTGTTCGAACAATATGGCTATTTGTGTAGTCATTTTATAATATATTTATGTTATAATTTTCGCATAAATTATATTTGCTCTACCTGTTTAATAATAGTATTATTAGGTTATTAGAATTTATTTCGTATGCCAATCCTATATATATATATATATATATATATATATATATATATATATATGACTGTGCGGGTATGTATATTATATACATATTTATGATTGTGTCTATATATATATATATATATATATATATATATATATATATATTATTATATATGCGTAATTAGTCGAAAGCGCTCCAATATCAGCGCTCATTATCACAAACTCATATCCATAAAACTGAATACACAAACACACAAACACACATATATATTTTACACACACACATATGTATATATATATATATATATATATATATATATATATATATATATATATATAGATAGAGAGAGAGAGAGAGAGTGAGAGAGAGAGGAGAGAGATAAATAGATAGATAGAGAGAGAGAGAGAGAGAGGAGAGAGAGAGATAGCGAGAGTATATCACAAATCTTTTTACAAACTTTGTGGGCGCGTCCCTCACTCCAAAACAAGGACAAAATTTCATATACATATATGTGCTCAATTTTTGGCTTTTGGTTTATTAATTTTAAAGTTTACAGACGCTGTTAAATGTAGAATCCAAGATGCAATCCGAAAATCCTTTTCTAAACTTAATGGACGGGTTTCTGAATTCAAAACAAGGTAAAATATCCACATAAACTTATGTCTAAACGGCCATCGTTGTATCTCAATACAGCTCATAATAAATGTTCAAAATGTCCTCCGTTGGATTCTACACGCACATGAATCCGTCGGTTCATTGATAGTCGGAGCCTTTCAAATACTCCCACACGGTGTTGAATGCTTTTGACACGTTGATGAAGTGTCTCTGCATTATTAATATCTGCTGCATA
>CAHIKZ030000324.1:2790000-2797500 GCA_903632075.3 Acanthosepion pharaonis
CGTGTAACATTTAAATTTAAACAACTAATAAGACAATCTTCTTTTGAATGATGTATATTGCAAGAAAATACTTTTATATTTCACTGAATTTGTATAGTTACATATTAATTTAAATTTTCACTTCGAAATCAAAATAGATTTGTATAAACAAATCTGACACTGATCATTTATTTTGTGATTCTTAATCATTGGTGAAACTAGATAAATTCAATTTATACTGGATGTGTACATGTATTCACAGCTTTATCGAATATTCTACTTCTGTCACACTGAAACATAAAAATGGAAAGAAAATAAAACATTAAATATCTACATTTATTGTTTAAAACAAAAAAAAATGTTACAATATTTGCAAAGGCGAAGAAAAGTCCAGCGGTCCCTCAACGAGTATGTATGCTAGTTCAATATTTACATTTGGTGTGTGTATGTGTGTGTGCATGCATATATGTGTACTGTGTGTGCTTATAAGAAATTAAGCATACATCGAACAGAGAAATAAATTTAAATCTTGTTTTCAAATGGAATTCCAACGATTCGAGTTTTGTTTTATCAGTCGAATGTTGATTTTATACACTAGGGCTCATCTCAAAATGACACACACCATAATTGACCTGAGGCCCAACAACGGCTGAAACTCTTCAGTTTTAGTAGATATTTTCTAGTTAGGGGAAATTATAAAGAAATAAAAATTAAATAAATAAAAAATAAAAAAATAAAAATAGACCTACATACACATAAGTGAATTACTGAAAAAACTTAGTTCAACCCACTTCTAGTAGATAATTTTTCAGCGCTATATCGTAAATATGTATAAATGAAAATTAATTATTTCTGGTTATTTTCTTGCCGATACGTTTTATTCACTTTGCATAAGAGACGAGATAACATATTCTTTCATAAAAGTTTTAGTCCTTAAGCCATACATGAATAAAAGCTAACCTGAGCTAACAATTTCGCATCTCAATTTAATATCCCTTGTTCGAACCAGATTACGCAGCATCTATTCTTATGCCCGCAAGGATTTAATATTCTTCCGTGATCAACTTGATCAAAGTTTATTTTACACAAATATAAACAAAAGCAAAAAGAAAAAATAATAATTTTTTTCGTTACACATAATAAAAGTCAATGCTGTTACATTAAGAATGAATCGACACTCGTGCGTGAATGTTGCTTAAAATATTTAAATAGTTTTGTAATGTTTTTAAAAATATGTATTACCTGAGTTTAAATATTCTGACTGTGATGTAGATGACTAACAAAAGTCATAATAATTGTTTTTTCTCTCTTGTAAATACCCATCATTCAGATATTAAAACCATATGTTGTTGTTATTATTATTATTATTATTATTATTATTATTATGATCATTATTATTGTTATTATTATTATTATTATTGTCCAATTTTCCTCCTCCTTTTTTTTTACAAAAGTACAAGAACAGAGAACCCCAAGATTTTTCGGATGTCTGTATATATGTAGATGATACAAGAATGAAACAAGCCGTCTTGATCGGTTGTATTTTTCAAGTATTTCTGAAACAAAAAAAAATTAGACCTCACTCTCCATGAAACCGAAATGACGTTGGAATATAAGATCTTAAGCAGTCAATCAAGACTTCTGCCACAAAATCTTCACAAATTACTATGTAAATTTTTAAAGTTATTTAAAACTAAAAGTATATAGAATTTTAATTTTAAAAATCATAAAATATGAAGAAAGCAGACACGTAACAGAGAATTTCAGAATTTGTTTTATTTCCATCTAGTTATAAAAATATTTTTTTAAAACGAATATTCAATACGATTTTACATATAGTTAGATGAGTACAATAAGCAAGAATATATTTTAAATATTGTGCAATTAAAAATTTGTTTCAAATTACAGATGTAATTAAGAGAGGTCGAAATATACCACAGGACTGACTGAAAGTAATTCATTAATAACTCTAAATCATTTCAGATCTATCAAAAATAAGCAAGAAGAATCGAAAAAGGATTCTCAGTAAACATATTTGTGTGTATAATCAACTGATTTTCAATCGTTATTAAATTCAAATTACTTGATGCTAATTATCGTGTATATATCCCCCCTAAAATAATACTTTTCTCTCTTTATATCACTACTTTCTAACTTTCTTATATATATATATATATATATATATATATATATATATATATATATATATATGTGTGTGTGTGTGTGTGTGTGTTTGTGTAAGCAGAGTGTGTGTACATAGATAGATTTTACTTTTATGTATGTATCTATAAAGGCGCATCTATAATTTTGCAGCTTCACAAACACCCCAAAATATAAGGTACAAATTTAAACATATATTATACAAAATAAACTTCTCTAATGTCAATGTACTTAATTTAGTGCTGAATAGTAATTACGTAGTTCGAACATTATACGTGGAAATATATGAAGATTCTACTAATAACTACGTTTCAAGCTACGAATACATATCTTTATAAGTCCAAATGATACGTATTAATGTGAAAAAGAATGAAAATGTATTTGTTGATGCATTAACAAATATTCCTTATATGTTTCTATTTTGACAAACATTTAATATTTATAGTTTGTTTTATCTGTCAAGTGTCAATAAATATGTAAGGAGGCTGAGACGATCGTAATTATCTTGAATGAAAACAGATTTCTTTGAATTTCTCCCCTAAAAGTTATTATTTTATAAAATCAAAGTTTCCTTTAATAGCGTTAACAAAATTGCTCATAATTATTTTTAAAAAATCAAAATAAAATGCATTAATTAAATAAATATCTACAAATATGTCGCATTTCAATTATTCACACACACGCACACACATGCGCACACACACACGGGCGCGCGCGCACACACACACATATATATAAATATATATATATATATATATATATATATATATATATATAGATAGATAGATAGATAGATAGATAGATAGATAGATATACATAGATAGATAGACAGATAGATAGATATCCGGAGGATAGCCATAATCTTATCGTCTTAATAGCTTAGTGATCAAAAGGATATCTAATAAAAAGCGCTGAAAGTGTAAAAAGTCTAATGTCATTTCGTAGTAATCATTTACGAAAATCGGGAAAATATGTATGAAAATAACTGATATGACTTGTTATTTATATTACTTTTTAATAAATCAACAGCAATGAGATAATTCTTTTCACGTAATATTTTATCAATCAACTGCATTATTACGAAACTCATCAAATTAAGATAAACTTGTTTTACTTACAAAATAAATGTACTTATTTTGTCATTACACTGACATATCATAGAAAAATATTTTCATAGCTGAGAAATAGTGTAAACTATTTTTAATTCTTCGGTAACAAAGAATCCTTACAATTAAAGTAAACCTCATTAATGTGTTGATTCTGCTGAAAAAATAGTTCATAAAATAACTAAGAAATTATAAACTATAAAGTATATAAGAAATTATAAACTTTACCATCAGAACAATTATGTCATAATTATTAATTATATCGTACTAATAACAGTTTGTAAAATGCCTTTTGTCACGCTAACAGACTTAGCAATAATCAAATAGATGCATAAGTATTAATTTACATTTAAACACTTTATTCAAATAGGCAAATTTATCTCGAAAAGTACGTTGATGAAGATAAAGTACTCAGTTCATAACAATGGTGGTGGTAAAATGTTTTTTGTAATGACATATTTATTAAATTTATGGAAGACAGCACATTGAACAGTAATTCATTTCTTGAGAATTAATAATATTAATATATTTACTTAATAATTATTTAGCGGCCTAAAAAAATATCTATAATTGGCAGCATAAAATTTATTTTATCTTTTTATCCATGTACTTACTATAATAATGTTTTTGTTAGCAACATTTTTAAAAATACACATTTGCTGCTGCTATCGAATAGATATCTAAAGAGAATTAATGGATTTATTTTTAATCTGACATTTTTTATTATTGCAAACGTCGTTTTAGTGAATAATCTTGTCTGAGTTGACAGCCCGTTTTATATACTTAACAGTGTGCATTACGTCTAACGGCATGGGAACTCGCTCTGACAGACTTCGAACTTGCGGTGCCCTTTCTACACGAAACTACTGTCTGATCCAGCGTACTTTGGACGAAGCGGTCACAGAGAAGCGTCAGACAGTAGTAATGCACGTTGATTAAAAAACAAAACAGGTCGTCTACTCAAACACGGGTGTTCACTAAAAATAACAATTTATTTCGTTATATATATATATATATATATATATATATATATATATATATATATATATATATATATATATATATATATATAACGAAATATTTAATGGAGTTCATCAAGTCAAAATTGAGACACCTAATGAGAATATGAACACACACACACACATACACACAAGTAGCTTAAAGACCCTATTGAACTCCTTTTGTTGCATCACCAGGTCTCTCTCTCTCCCTCTCTCTCTCTCGCTCTCTCGGTTTCTCTGTGTGTGTGTGTGTGTGTGTGTGTGTGTGTGTGTGTGTGTGTGTGTGTGTGTATGTGTGTGTGTGTGTGTGTGGGTACAGGTATTTACATATATACACATAATTATGACATAAACACATACAAAATATTATGTGAATCATTCAATCAAATCGAAATGAAAAGACCTTAGCAATTTTTTCAACCCATGATGCTCCTTATGAATTGCTTTTCTGTTAGTCTAAATGATTCCCTTAAATTATCTGCTCACTTTTTGCAGAGAAAGTTCTTCGCTTTCAAATGTATGTAAAGATGACCTGAACAGACATGGTCATTTGCTTTCAGCTGTGCCTCTATATGGGTGCGTATCTGCATACAATATATATGCTTGTCTTGCAGTGTCTATAAATTGTGATCTGATATTTGTTTCATTGTGTATGAACATGCATGCTGAGGACTGCATTTTATATAATAATTACTATTTCAGTGTTTGAGGCGCGTGGAGAAGTTAATATCACCTGTTCATCATCAATGTGTGGGAGGGTATTTGTGTAAGTAAAATTCCCCAAAAGTGTGTGTCCGTTTACATCCGTAATTACCGATGTATAAGTTGGAATGCGCAACCTCCTTTAAGAAAACATATGAAATATAAAAATATGGATAAAAATGCCTCTCTACAGACGGGTACTCGTGCGTCTGGGCATTTGCGCGCGCGCACACATACGTATTTATATATACATTTATTTAACAGCTAAGATTACGATTGAAGTAGAATGTGTTTGTGATGTTGAAAAATGTTTCCTAGAAGTTCTACTTATATGTCTTTTCTTATCTCGCACACAAATAGATGCGCGACGCATTATAATTGTGAATTAAAATGTGTCTCATTGTCATCCTACCTCTGTTTATTCATCTTTAACATTTTTTGGATATATACAATTCTATGTTATTCTTAACGTAATGAATATGTTTATGAATGCATAAACAAATTTTAAACAGCGAAAATATCTTTATCAAAGATGTAATGCGAGAATCATTTAAAAATACAAAATGTAATTAAATGTACGAATGTCAGTAAAGAAATAATACGTGATTAATTATAGCATAAGCGTTGAGTACGTAGTAAGGATGGAACTCACGACAGCTGTAGAGTTTGACTTACTAACTACTGCTCCTCGGGAAAGAGCTTTATTTACACACACACACACACACGCACACATACACACACACAGGCGCGCGCGCACGCACGCACGCACCCACACACACACATGTGTGTGTATGTGTCTAGGTGTGAGTTTATCTTATAATGTAAGACTTTGAGTAATTTTTTAAGTCAGAATAAAATGCGCTTATATATGTTGTATATAAAAATACATGTTTTCGGCGTTTACTTGTATCGAGTCACTTGTGCATGTTCATTTCAAAGGTGTGTGTGTGTGTGTGTGTGTACAGGAATATTTGTTTTGTGCCTAATTGTCTATCTCTTTAGATTCATATATTAACATACAGAGCCGGTGCGTACTACTCACGAAACCCCCGATTGATTAGGGTTCCCGGGCAGTGTTTTGTGACCCCTAATTTCTTACCAAAATTTGCTTCTTCTATCTACACGTTATAAATTAAACCTAGTACAACTGAAAGATGAAAAAAAAATTCCCGGATTTTGAAATCATTCTGGGGGATTTTTGTCCATATCCGTGAATTTGTTTAGCAGTTTGCTAAGGTTATGTCTCGAGAAAACCCTATATCACATTCACTATCATATTCGTATTGTTCAGTACGTTACACTTATCACATCATGTTCATATTAAAAATTTCCGCAAAATATAGTTGAGTTATTTAAGATTTATTACGATATGTCTCTAATTTGTATTTAGATATATTGATGTATTATGATTATTTTCATTTTTTTCTCGTTGAATTGTTCACCTATATTGCATATGATACATTATTTACATGATTAAGTTAAAATAACATTTGTATTTTATGTAAATACTACACTATGAAAACTAACATCTAGTAGAGAGGGGGTCCCGTATCGTAGATTCGGAGGGGACACGAGACCCTTACATTGGCTCTGTTTATGCGTATGAAAGAGCTATATATGCGCAATATTTAAATTTATTTATGGTTTAATAATTTCTTACATATCAGATATATTTTTATTATGGATATTAATGTGCATGTGAACATAATTACATACAAACATATATATATATATATATATATATATATATATATATATATGTGTGTGTGTGTGTGTGTGTGTGTTGTTTTGATTGAGCCCTGTGTGTGTGCGTGTGTGTGTGTGTGTTGTTTTGATTGAGCCTTGTGTGTGTATGCATCTAAATTTTATTTTGATACACCCATGCAAAAATGCAGTAGTAAAGTAGATTTCGGAACTAGAAAAACTAAATTTAAATAAAGAAATGCCTTATATTTCCAGCGTGTGTATATAAGTTATAATTTGTATATAAAAGATTCGTTCGATATTTATCTGTATAAATCATGACACAATGTAAATAAAATTCAAGAATTATACTAGTGCATGCGCTTAAATAGAGTATAGATATGTTGAAATGTTAATTCTTATGTGCAAGTGAGTTAACATTAATCATTCAAGTATGTTTACACAGGTAATTAGATTTGTATTACTTTGAGGAGTTTAATAATCATGTTACACATACCTAGTGTGTATGTAATGAGGCATCAGATGAGTATACACAAGCGGCTATGATTGATGTTTGAGTAAATAATCTTCCTGTATTTGTCTGTATGTGAAATACATACTATTCAGTCATATACATACATGCCTATTACCATAAAATATTTTAAAACAAACATTGATGTATGTGCCTATATCCTACAGGCATGATGGACCTAAATTCACTTCTGTCGTCAAGCATTCATGGATATTCACTACCACTTTTTGGGGTCCATTCATCCCAAAAGGCCAGTTTTCCATCCCTGTAAACCACTTCCTCCCTCTCACTAACATAGGCCGACGTTCACATTAGTAATCTCATTTTCCTTTAGCTT
>CAHIKZ030000324.1:2805000-2810000 GCA_903632075.3 Acanthosepion pharaonis
CACACACACACACACACACATATATCAATACACATAAACTCATGCATACATATACACATATACACATAAACATGCACATATATGCACATAAACATATCTACATAGAACCTTACGCACATCCATATATATACATACACACTCTCATCTAAACAAATATACAACGTATCGTGATTACGATTCCATTGTAATAAATAATAACCATGCACTATTAGTCTTGAGTTTTTTATTATATTATTACTCTGTCCTGGACATTGAGTTTCTTGGTTTCTATCCACTTGAAATATTATATATATATATATATATATATATATATATATATATATATATATATATTTTCGTTCATTTTGAAAGTGTTAGCTGATGATACAGCGTCCCTTAAAAGGGCTCTGGTGAAATAAATTATTATAATGGAACATTAAAAGTGGTCTGTTTTTCAATAAATTATTAACTCTGATTTACATTGAGCTCTCAAGATTTCATCCTCCTTGGGACTACCGTATACGGATTACCAAGTTTTTCATAGCTTAACTTAAATATATATATATATATATATATATATATATATATATATATATATATATATATATATATATATATGACCACTAATATTTTTATATATGTATATATATAGACGGATATATAGATAGATAGTTATATAGATATCTCGTGAGACATGGATGCATATATCGATAAGTATATAACTAAATAGATAAATATATATATATATATATATATATATATATATATATATATATATATATCAATATATCTGATAAATATTCATATAGAAATATGTATATATATATATATATATATATATATAGATAGATAGATAGATAGATAGATAGATAGATAGACATAGATAGATAGATAGATAGATAGATAGTTAGATATGCATACATCAAGATTGATGTATATAGTTTAACACATCGAGATTGTACATAGGCATATATAGATATATAGATGTCCGTAGAGTGATATGCATATAAAGATTGATGCATATAGATACATAAGCTTTCATCGATCGATAAAGTTGATAAGTATGCACAGAGATAGTCGTATATATTATGTTATATATATATATATATATATATATATATATATATATATATATAGATCGATATAGATGTGTATATAAAGATAGATTTTAGATATTTATACATATATTCATATATATATGTGTGTGTGTGTGTGTAAATAGATATTTAGATATATATACATAGAAATAATAGAAAAAACAGAAGGAGTAAATATCCACTGCTTTCCTTTTAAAAACTGCTCAATAGAAATTAGAAGACTATACTTTTATTATTTTTTATTTTATAAGAAATAATAATCAAAATGTAAATATATATATATATATATATATATATATATATATACACACATATATATATATATGTTTTATCTTAAACGTTTATGTATATATATATATGTATATATACACACACAATATATATATATATATGTGTGTGTGTCTGTATGTATGTATAAATTAAGAGATCGAGATAAGAAGACATCCTGCTGCATTAGTGTGAACGTGGCCAAGTTAGAAACAACAGTAATTTATCACTGCCCTTTCCGATCACTAACAGTGTAAAGCTGGGTTGTGTACTGGCACTGACTCACTTAATTGTATTCTTCACCATGATACTCAATTATGCCACGAAATATCTTGATGATGGGCATAGAATCTACATCGGATAACCTCTCGATGGCATCTAGTTTAATCTACGCTTCTCTAATGGATAGCGGCTCAGATTGAAGAATCTGAGAGACGAGTTCAAATTCCATTCGAATTTATTACATACACTTACGTGCTAATAACCTTGGGAAAAGTATGAATCCTATTCTTCTCCTCCCAGCTATGCGTAACTAGTAGGATAAGCCAAGTTCTATAGCCTTGGGCGGCAACTGGTCTACTACAGGAAGAAATGGCAATGTACTGCACAGAAAAATTTGCCTCATCTGTCATGTACCGAAAGACACATGATCGCCTACGCCCACACAATGACCCTGGAGCAATATATATTATGGTGACAATGCTGCCCTTTTTGCTCACACAGAAGGATGTTAGCTCTGCTTCAGAGTTTTCCTCATTGGGTTTCAAGACATTTTAAAGACAGAAATAACCCACCGGCCTCTATCCCTGGATGAGTATCGCTCTTCCCACATCATCATTGGCGCTAATGAGCTGAAGGCGGTCTGTGGGTTTACCTAACTTGAATGTGCCATCACGTCAGATGCAAAATCGAAATGAAGATGGCCAACACACTGGCAAGGGCGAGCATTACGTTTGGAAGATTATAAAAATGTGTGGGGTACATACGATACCTTAAAAAGTGCAAAAACGTCAAAGTGTATAAAGTTATCGTCCTTGCCATACATCGCAGAGTGGGTCACCTACCAGCACCACCTCCGACACCTCGACCTGTTCCACCAGCGTTGACTCCGACCAAAAATTACTCTCCACTGGAGTGGCTTCATCACCAATATAGAAGTACTTAAAAAGGCATTGATCACCAGCATCGAGGCAATGCATCTGAAGTCCAAGCTGCGCAGAGCTGCATAGATCTCCGAGATAGAGAATTATTGCCTGTGTAAAATTTAACTGTACGGTGAGCTCTCCAAAGGCTATCGCGGCAGAGGAGCAACATAGAAACGATTCAAGCCTGCAAAATTATTTGGGTGCCTGTCACTTCGACCATTGACAATGTTCTATTTTAGATGAGAACCGTGATAACTGGCATCTCACCAGAAAACATGCTGTCACCACATTTGAGGATAAGTGCATGAATGATCTTAAGGACAAGTGACAAAGTATATATTTAAACATGCATTATTAAATATAAAAAACAATAAATGTCCATTATGCCGTTCTAATGTTTGAATGTCTGCTTTAATTTCTTGTGAAAATAAAGAGAAAAATTGTCTAACATTTGGATATTTTATATTAAGTTTAACCTAAGCTTTCGGCCCACAAGAGAAATCCTCATGAAACAGAGATAACCACCGTCAAAGATGATATATATTTTTTATTTTGACATAGACGCAGATCCTAGGTTCAAGATGTGGTTGTATGACGTCATACGACGCAAGAGAACGAAGTATTACAACAGAATCAGTGTCTAGATACAATGTAATGTTCTGTAGTGAAAGATTGATAGAAGTAGATTGATAGAGACAGACCTATATAGATATATATTGCTTGAGAGTGATATATATGTTTAAATTGATAGAAATAGTTATGTACAGAAATATATAAACATGGTTTCATTATATATATATATATATATATATATATATATATATATATATGTAGACACACATATATATATATATATGTGTGTGAATATATATATGTATTAAATATATGTATATATGAATAGATATATGTGTAGAAATATATATATATATATATATATATATATATATATATATATATTATATTATTATTTGCAAATAATAATGTCCTCATCATAGTGGAGAATATTAATACTAGCTGTAAAAAAATCACAGACATACTGAAGATTAGTGACAGTGTAGGTCATCTAAAGGAAATAGAGTGCTATATAAACTTAAAGGACCACAAACCAGATTTCCAGGCGAATTAGACTCCAAAGATAATAAACCCAACAAGACCAGAAATCGGAAAAAATTAGTAAAATGATCCTTGAAAGGGTAAATCGAAAATTAAAGAAAAAAATAGGCCTGAAACTTTTGATTAATACCAAAGACGTGACAAGGTGGTTTGCTTATATAAAGGAGAAAACGAACTGTATATTAATGCAGTTTGATATTGAAAATTATTATCAATGAATATCTAAAAACTGTTCATATATGCATGCACGGATATTACTGAAGAAGTAAAGAGCATTATCATAAATGTTAAAAAATCGGTACTGATACATAAAGGTGAACAATGGATAAAAAAGTCTTATGGCCACTTTGACATCACAATGGGAACACTAGACTGAGCTGAGTCTGCTGATCTCATAGGTCTTTTTATATTATACAATCTTATAGCGCACCGTGAATTAATATAACTGACATTGGTTTATGCAAAGACGATGGGCTTATGGTTATAAGGAACTCGACTAACTTTAAAATCGATAAAATTAGAAAGATATTATATAAAGAATTTATAAGTCTAAACTTAAAATTTACGTTAAGCACTAAATTTAAAAAATTGTTAACTTCCTTGATATAATAGATTTAATGAAAAATGTATACATACCTTACACCCTAAATAAAATCATCCTCCATCTATAATTAAACATATACCTTTATCTATCAGAAAAACAATAAGTACAAATTCAGCAAATGAAAATATTTTCTATGAACATATTAATTTCTATAATTATAAAAAAAAAAGGAAAATGGAAAGCATACAAAGAACAGAAGTAGAAAAATAATTTGGTATACACCCCCATACAACCAAATGGTAAAAAACAAATTAGGATAAAAATTGCTTGCATTAATAGTTGAGCACTTTCCTATAGAAAGTAAACTAAGTAGAATTTTCAAAAAATACACTAAAATGAAGTTACATTTGTACTGAAAACTTAGAAAAAATTATTAAGAAACATAATGCTAATAGCTCCAAGAAACACTTAGACAAAAACCAAAGAAATTTAGACAATATAAAAATAAAAATAAAAACAGATGAAGAGAAACAAACTCATGTAACTGTAGAAACCCTCATAACTGTCCTCTACAAAATAAATGTCGCACGGAATCATTAGTATACAATGCAATATCTCATCTATTGAGAATCCCGAAAACATAAAAATCTATATAGGTTACACAAGCTATGAGTTCAAAAAACGGTTCAATCAACACCAAACTTTATTTAGGATAAATAAATGCAGAAACCAGACATCGCTTTCAAAGTATTTCTGGAAAGAATCCAATAGAACACTTACAGTAAAGTGGAAATTAATAAGAAAAGCTAGAATATGTAGGTCATTAAATGACCCATGACCTTTGTGCATACATGA
>CAHIKZ030000324.1:2812500-3005000 GCA_903632075.3 Acanthosepion pharaonis
AATATTAATCTACAACCCAGTGTGTCTAATGATTTTAATTTTTAATTTTTAATTTTCTTATTGTTCAATATATATATATATATATATATATATATATATATATATATATATATATATATATATATATATATATATATATATAACTAATATATAAACATATTAAATTGTATATAAATAGAAAACTAAAATCGCAAAGAATTGCAAGTATATTAAAATAATTGACGTAAAGGGATCAATCGGAACATTAACAACAAAGTGGCGATGCAAATTTCGACCTCTCTCTTTAAAGCCAATCGATGCATACGTGTAAAATGTTTGCACTGTGTTATAAAGCCAATAAATTAAGAATAGCCAGATAATCAACAGAGAACAAAGGCGTGTATTACGTCTATCGGCCTGCGCACTCATGAAGACATGCTTTCCTGTAGGATTCACCTTTTTGGATTCCTGTAGGGATCGTCTAATGCGGTATTCTTTAGACCGATGTGTCTCAGTGTTACAGCCCAACAAGAGTAATGTATATAGAATCTTGTTGGACTGTTAAAAATTGGGTTACAATTTCGAGCCATACCAGAGAGCATACATATACTTTATTATTTTGTCGAGTGTGCAGCCTGGTTGAGGTAATACACACTGTTTAAAATATACAGATATTCTTCGGAAATACGTCGATTTCGCTACCTTGGTTTCAACTTCACTGTATCTTCAGGCGATTATGATCAGATGAATCCCTAACGCTTTATTTTTAAAAATAAAAAAAATATGAATGCTATATTTATTAAGAAAAATAAAGAAATGAACAAGCGCACTATGTGAGGCGTGGTATAATGTGAGGAGGAGGGGAAATTAAGAGTCTTGGAAATGTATCAGTGGGAAATTTAATGAAATATATATATACGTTTTTTTTACCCCACTTCAAATGAACCCAAAAGGTTATTTTAGTATGAATACTACGGGACATAATTACTATTCTCTGGTTTAAAAGTTTTTTTTTGTTTTTGTTTTGTTTTTTTGTTCTGGAAATGTTATTATAGGTAATTTCTATTGTTGACAAAGACTGCAGATGTTGCTATGATTGTTGTAAGGAGAGGCTTCATTTTAAATTTTCCAGTTTACAATCGGATCATTTTTATTTGTTCCTTTAACTTCCACACGTGGTTGGCTAGTTTAAGAGAAATTCTAAGATTTTCTAACTTAAAAGATGGCTTATGTCTGTACCACATCTTCTTAAAGTTTCTCTCGGTACAGCTTATGCATTTTTTTTCTGATCATTTGTATCTATTACTTCTGCTTTGTAAATTACTGCTTCAGCTTTTCAAAGTCCATCTAATAGGCATATGCTGTAGATGACCATTAACATTTGAATATATATATATATATATATATATATATATATATATATATATATATATATATATATATGAGAGTGTGTGTGTGTGCGTGTGTGTGCGTGTGTGTGCGTGTGTGCGTGTGATTATATTCAAGCAATGTATATTTATTACGCGCCCACCTCTTCATTCAAATCTACTAATTTCTGTTTAATATTCTCTTGATATACGCTTTAAGAAATCAATTTGAACAACTCGATTTCATTTTCTCACCTAGCTCAACCAATTCTACTTTTTTATTATTTTAAGTATCATGAAGGAAGACTTGCAACCCAAATACAAATCTACAGAATTACAAAAAAAAAACGAAAATATTCACATTGTACATTGGTTATATCGAGCGTCATTTGTATTGATGAGTCGTCGCTTTTGATTCAATGCACTTTTCAGCTGATAATTTGCGTACTTATAATAGTCACTTATTTATGAAACTGGGTGATGTAACTCTAATAGGCTGACCAAAGGCCCACTAACATTAGCAATATTAATTGCTGCGTTAGCAACACTAATAGAGTCACCTGTTAAAAGCAGTCCCTAATCAGTTACCATTACATGAATATTCTTATGCATAAAGAATAGAACATATATGAATAATGGCAAGGGTAAGATATGTCTGTTTCGGCCCCTCTGGCAACAGTTTTTATAATACTGCACCTCGCGACTCTTTCTCTCTCTTTCTCTCGCCCTCTTTCTCCCTATTTAAATACACACACACACATATATATATATATATATATAAATATATATGTATGTATATATATATATATATATATATATATATATATATATATATATATAGAGAGAGAGAGAGAGAGAGAGAGTTATGAAAAACTTGGTAATCCGTAAGGGTAGTTCCAAGGAGGATGGAATCCTGAGAGCTCAGTGTAAATCCAGTGCTAATATTTTAAAGAAAAAAGAGACCACTTTTGAGGTTCCATTATTTATTTCACCAGAGCCCTTTAAGGGCTCAGGTGAAATAAAATTATTATAATAGAACCTTAAAGTGGTCTGTTTTTCTTTTAATATATATATATATATATATATATATATATATATATATATATATATATATATATATATTGAGTTCTACCTGGATCCTTCCTCTTGGAAAAATTTTTTTCTGAAAATATACATGTATGGAAATTTTTTTAGATATATATTTTTCATATGTATGTATATTTTCCACTAATATTATCTATATATATATTAAAAAGAAGAGGGGTGCCGCAAACGTTTTTGGTTGTAATGTGGATTTATTGAGAAAAAATATTATACTTTTGTTTTACATAATTTCACGACACGTGTTTCTGGTCTGGTCTCAAAAACTGTCTTCAGGTGAAAGTGGAGATTTTACATATTATTAAAAATAATTAATTTTTCTTCATGTTCAATGTGGAATATTCTCGATATGAGACATTCTGTTTGTGTGTTGGCAATCCGAATTTTCTTTCTAGAATTGTCAATGAAGAGTTCTGCGTGAAGGGTCATAAAACAATTAAGGTTTGTCCAGCGAGTAGTTATCGGCATTTAATCTTTTAATGTTTTAGTGACCTCTATGTGCTCTTGGATCTGTTTCTATTTTGGCGTGTTCTGTCAGCATGCGTGTATATATATGCGTGCGTATATTTCCTTACTACGAGGATTCGTAAACTTATTTGTACTTACACGCATACACACATACGCACATACACACCATCCCACCACAAGTAGTCAGTACACACACACATATACACACATATTTCCCAAGCTACATAGAACCAGTACATACACACACACACACACACACACATACATACACACACACACACACACACACGTACTTCTTGGGTTGTCGACATCCGCATATACATACATAAATGTATGTATGTGTACACATATATATATATCTCCTCGTGTCTCATATTTTTTTTATATTATATATATATATATATATATATATATATATATATATATATATATTATATATATATATAGACGTAACTTACATGTGGGACAAGATCAAAAGTATGAGGCACTCAGTGAGGATCGATCTCACTTCCTATATATATATATATATATATATATATATATATATATATATATATATATGATCATTTATGTAAAGAACTTGACGGAACTCACTCATTATTCATTATTAATATATAGAAAGATTAAGTAATCTTTTGTGACTATAGTGTTTAAATGCATGTCTATGACTTTGTCCTACTCTAGTTCATAGACAGATACGCACAGTGTGTCAGCCCAATCAATATATGTCGAACATATTATGGCCAGGCATCTGACAAGCATATTATGGAAGCTAAATAGGATATACTATAACTAATTTTAATTCACCAAGATATGTACATGTTATTCCTACCAAAAGTTTAAGATTGAGATCTAAAACCATTTAAGCCATTACTAGTGTAGCATTAAAATATCTTACTACATGAACTATTATTATTCACTCGAGATTATTTTGACGGCATTTCTTCGCTATTTCCAAACTTCCCTTCAGTTTTCGACAGTGTCCATTGAATTATTATGATTATTCCTCTAGTTGCAAGGTTCTATGCAACATCTTTAAGTATACCAATGATGAAAAACAGAACTGTCATTTTCATGTCAAAATATATTTACCTCTCTGTCATATTTGTCCAACTTTCTTTCAATTTTCCAGCGGCTTTGCTGGAACAGCGAAATCCACTTTTTTATGTGTGTCTTCTGGCCTGGAAAATGTGCTATGTTTAAATTTCAACGTCCAGATCATTGGCTTGCAGGATTTGTTTTCAATGTCTCACATTTCCTATCAAGTCATGCCTATTTCATCCTCCTTCTGTGCCACCTTCACATATTTTATTGTCAATTTTATTTCTATCTCCGCATAGACTGCATTTACTATTGTGTTGATTCCTGTCTGAGCCGTAATAAAGTTGTTTTTTTTTCTACAATTATTCTGTGGTGGCGCTAAGCGTTTCATATTCATTTTTCAAATGTTCTTTTCACAAATATATGTATAACATCGAATCTGCAATTCCTTTTGTTTCTTGCAATGACCTTTTTTTTTTTTCTTTCAGATTTTTTATTTTTGTTTTTTAATACATATTTTATTTTACCGCTTGGTACAATTGCACATTTTGAATGCTATAATTAATCTTTCATTTGTTCTCTTTCTGCAGTCGTCAAATCCTTTCATAACACATTCAGCACAATTCCCAATTAGAAAGTGTATCCTTAATCCACAGTGATGTAATCTTTTTTATTTAAAATTTTATGAATTGCCATAAACTGCTTGTGTTATTTACTCTCGTTTTTTTGGCTATTATATTGTTCAGTTTCGGAGGGATCCTGAATACTTCACAGTCGATACTGCTTCGGAAATTTATTGTCGTAAAAGATTTTGTTGTTGACTCTCAATTAATTTTGCTGATTTTTAATTTAATTTGTCTCAATGGATTTGTTCCTAGATGCAGTTATTTCTCGTTTACTTCTTCTTGTTCGTCTTTCATGAACTTTATTTTCACACCAGCTGTATTGTTATTGCTGGTCTCTTCAAAGCGCCTTTTACAATATCCTCCCAGACCCTAGCAACATAGTGGTCAGAAATATCTCACTACTAATTCATCTAATCTCGCCTCTGTTTTTTTGGCATGGTTCCAAGTGCGCTGATGTGCGACACGAATCTACATGCTCCTGAGATTTTCCAGTTTTCTATTTCTTAAAATTGTGCAGCCATATATCCGAACTTGAAGGTCCACCTTTTGGTGTTCCGACGATTGAATTCAGTCTTCTCGTTTGTAATTATTTGTCAGTCTGTATGTCAATTACAGGGAAATATATTCTTTGTGTTTTCTACACTAATGTTTGGTTTATAAGAATACTATTTGTTTACTTGTTCGAAGAAAACATATTTTCATTGTTCTTACCTAAATGTGAAAGCGTGTGGAAACGGCTTTTATTCTAAACATTATAGATATGAACTTTTGTCACGATTCGCGATATTTATTTTACTAAACCATTGATTCCTTATATATTTGTCTGTGAGTTTGTGGTATGTGAACCTGCATTTAGGGTACGTGTATTATTATATAAAGAAACAGAGATTGGTAAAATATTACTATTGTGTAAAGTTAAACTCATGAATTGAAATAGCAAACAATACCGAGAGATAGAAGGATACATGAATGAATGAAGGATATACCTCTTGCTTACATTAGATTTTACAAGAAAACAAGATTTAATGCCTTTAGTTACCTTACGAATAAAAAAAAGAATGCAAGACTAAATTGATCTTCGATATTCTGACTGTTGTCACACGACAGGAGCATATAATATAGACGTCATACAGATAGATAGATTATCGCTGTATAATATTTATATTTGGGTGCATTTTCTTCCAAAATGAACGAACTAGCAGGCATAGATGAGAAAGATGACACAAATTTTTAGGTGACGAGCAAAAAAGTGAATGCATAGAAAAAATAATTTTATATTTAGCTAGTTGAAACTTGACACTCTTTGATGATTTAATCTTCAAACTGTTAAGTTAAATTGTTATTGTGGATTTGCGGACTTTGATTTCGATAGATACTTTTGTCTCGACCAGATTATTGCTACTCCTATTCTTGAATATTCATATTGTCTGAGCATCCAGACGTGACCGCATGAAACCATGCTTTTTAATGCTAATTAGATATAATTATCAAATAATCTATAATACATCCTAAAATACACGATTTCAGAAAACATCTACAAATGTTATATACGATAGGAAACAATATTAAATACATAGGAAGCAATATGAAAAATTCCTATAAATAAGGTACTTAGGCATCTCACTTATTACTAGAGCCATGTTACATATTTTATATATGATCTACTTCCTATAAGACTGTTGCTGTATAGCGAAAATGAAAAAGAAATTCTTATGAAATTTCAGAAATGCCATTAATTAGTATCTTTAGTCCCATGAGAGAAACGACACATTTTCAAGAGAAAATATAGATTTGGATTTGTTAGCACTGAGTTGATAATTTATCCGAAAGGAAGACATTAAAACACTTATTTGTAAGACATCTGTATATCTAAATTATATAAATATACGTTTTTCCATAAATAAACATAAAATGAAAAATAAAATAAAATAAACAGTGATTGTTGGATTGTCATATTTCATGGATGTTCCTAGCGCATATTGTTAAGGGAATACAAAATGCAGATATAAATGTTGGTTGCAGATGGATAGGAAAGATTAATTTGTCATAAATTGAACTTAGGTAAGTTATTCTTTGGTTATTGTATACTTCGCCTAAGCGTTGATGTCTGCGCAAAACCCTTTTATTACAGCGCTAACGTTTCGTGCCTCATGACGATGGTTACTTGGTTTCTCCGACAAGGAAATTAGTTCAACATAATTTAATTTTGGCTGTCATTATATTTGTTTACTTCTACATACTACGATTATTATATCTGTCCTCATCAATATGAAGTTGGTCAGTGATCCGTGAAACCACATAATCAGGTAAATATCGCTTCAATACCTACCCGAATGTATGTAACTCTCTTTCACATACACATACACAAGCAGGTTGGTAATTAGATAGCAATTGTATAGACGAAATCTGTTTAGAAAGGAGGTTGACATTAAGGATTTCACAGTAGAAAGTACACTATTAATCGATCTTCTGTAGTGCCCTTTTTGGTCTGTTGTATATATATATATATATATATATATATATATATATATATATATATATATATGAAGAAATATAGTCTTAAGGTGTGCTATGTTTATGGGATAAATAACTTATGACGAAGTCCTCAGGAATAGTAATTCCCCCCCCCCAAAAAAAAAAATTAGTTTACCGAGAATCTTTAGAGAATAATAAAACAAGTAAAACCACAAACAAAAAAAGAAAGGTAATATGCTCCAACACTTCTTATTGTAATCGATACAATGTAAATATTGACAGATATTTCTTAAACTTAGTCGGCAAGCATTTTAACCAAAATAACCCTCTACAGAAAATCTTCAATAGAAAAACCCTCAAAATTAGTTATTCCTGCACTAAAGACATGCAGAAATTATTAGCACACACAACCACCAAA
This sequence comes from Acanthosepion pharaonis, assembly GCA_903632075.3. Taxonomy (NCBI): domain Eukaryota; kingdom Metazoa; phylum Mollusca; class Cephalopoda; order Sepiida; family Sepiidae; genus Acanthosepion; species Acanthosepion pharaonis. The sequence goes on from CAHIKZ030000324.1 coordinate 2,819,976, forward strand.
TACTAAAAGTATCTCAAGATGACAAAACAGCGAAAAACAAACCAACATCTTGTAACGGTCAAACCGGGGCCAATTGCTCAGTCAGTGGTACCTGTAATTCGGAAAATGTGGTATACCAAACTACCATTTTTCATAAAACATCAACGTCAAAAAGACATACTTAGTATATCCGCTGGAATTTGGAAATAGAGACTATACAATTACCGGTATTATTTCTCCAATTCTTCCTTTTATTGGAAGATACAGGTTTCACCCCACTAATCAAATGGGAAATAATCTATCGGTTACCAATCCCCCAACAACTTCCGGGACAGATGCGATCTGTGCATACAAGAAGAAATTGTAATGATTAAAGGCACAAATACTAACTGATTGACAAATCAATGAAATGAACTGCTGTAGACATAAGAACACATTTAAAATCACCTAAAAACTTTCTTTTTGATGGGGATGCACACTTCAAGCGTTGGTTCGTTTATATGGTTATATAGGTGTATGTAGGTTTGCATATATGTATGTATATGTGTAGGTGCGAATGTGTGTTAGTATTGCGTATCACAAGACTTTGGGATTTTTGCGCGTTTCTTCATAAGAAGTTCAATCTAAGATTGTATATTACATCTATATTCCTAATTTAACATCTTTTATATCATTATCCATACTTCAACATACTCAGTTATTTTTTTATTTTTATTTTTAACTTTCTAAATTAATCTGTTTTATTTATCTGTATTTAAAATTACTTCATTTATGTTTGATATTATTATTATTGTAATTTCTACTTATTAGTTGTATTAAGGGCCCTTTTATTAGACTAATTTAAAATTGCGTTGGTTTGTTCTGCCTAAAACAAAGGGCCATATCGGTCAATTTGCTATATAACCCAGTGTGCAAAGTTCCAAACTTTAAGGGAAAATTCTTAGCCGGGTCAGACTGTTTAGACTTACTACTACACATACATTTCTTCCTTGTTCCTTTTCTTTTACATAAGAACTCTATTTCATCTTTTGAAAAGTCTGCCTATCTGTCAATTTTCTCCTTCCCTTCCTTATCTCATTCACGAAATAAATTATAACCGGAATAAATATTTAAGGTTTTTATTTTTTTATATATATATATATATATATATATGAGAAAATATGTGAAAATTACGAGAATTCTACGTGCTTTTGAGTCTAGTAGTACTTCTGCGCCAAAAGTAGGTAACGAGAGATATAATATTCAATAACTTGAGAAACCTCCATCTGGTTATCTGGCACAAGGTATGTTTCATAAATCTATATATAAGAAAAATAACATAATTTAGCAAATACTTGTCCTGATGAACGTTTCGTCGAATAAATATTGACTATTCTAACCAGATAAATCACTTGAAATAACACACACTCGCACACGCACACACACACACACACACGCATATATATATATATACAATTTTGTGTCCGCTGATCGTGGGAAATTTGTTTTAAAACAGTAATTTGAGTAATTTTCAGGGCGATAAATGTAATTTGACTTTCCTAACAAGACGCTTTCCTCGTGGCTAAATGGTATAGTACCTCAGGCCAAATGACATTTCTATGCAGGATACAGGTTCAATTTCTGTCGGAGGACATATTTTCTACGACATTTCTCGCACATTCTGGGCGGTAAATGTAATTAATACTGTTTATCATAAACAGAGCATTTGCATAAATAACGTATAAACAGAATATTTATATTTATATATATATATATATATATATATATATATATATATATATGCACACAGTATAATACTTGGTACATAAAGTAGGAAATATTCTTTAAAGTGTGATTAATATTGACCACAAATTAAATGTAGTAAGAGTAATGTTTATCTGTAAATCTAATGTTTGTTCATTATTAGTCTGTATGCTTTACCGAATGTTTTCATATTATCCACTTATGATAAGAAGTTATATTGTTGGATCAAATCATCTCCATCGAAAAATATGGCAAAAATTAAATGGGGTAAATTTTCTACAAAAGTATGTAGTCACCTTCCATGAGGGACTCCTATTTGACTTGTGTTCCTTGCGAACGTCAATAATCCGCACCATTACAGAAATATTCCACTTATACCTTTGCTACTACAGCCCGGGCAAAACAAGAAACATTGCCGATTCAGAGATATAGTGCTTTTCTAGAGCTGACAGGTATACCCAAAATGATAAATCCTGTTCGACTTCCATGGCTGCTGCATCTACGTTATCAGAAACTGTCGGGGCTACAGTACTTCTTTACCTATTAAATCAGAAATTCGCCATCCGGAGGAGTTACAGATGGCAAGTTATCAAAAAAATAATTAACTAATAATATAAAGAATCTCCTTGGATGCCATTTTTAATTACATAAACACCACCGGCCAATATATATATATATATATATATATATATATATATATATATATATATATATATATATATATATATATGATTTTGTTTTAATTTAGTTTACATGTCAGAGGTCATATGTTTGAATACGATGGGCAAATATGTTGCTCGAAAGTTTTTTGATCGTACGATGTCAACCTTATTTCTATTGATTTTCAAAATCCAATCTTAAGCCCATTTGGAGTAATAGCAGCATTCAAACATTTATAAAATTTCGTCTGGCTTTAATACTTTTAAATTTTTGAGGCGAATGTAAGAGAGATATTTCACTGGCTGAATGTATCGGTTGTTGTTATTGAATATATCTAAATTGACGAATGAACTAGTAGTCTGTGTGTGTGTTTGTGGTGTAAAGTTTAGTCTTCTTAATATAAATAGTAACGTTTCTGATTTTATGGTAAGAAATACCTATTGTCAGTCTTTGTCTGAATTTTGTTCAATGATGTAATTTTATTCATTTTATGTGTCCGTCTTCGGGCCACCTTTATCATCTTTGTTCTTTTTTCACTACATCCCTCACGCACACACTGATACACACACACACACACACACACATATATATATATATATATATATAATTATTTATTTAAAAATATGATTCCATCGCTACATAAGAGTTCTCATGTTACCAAGCTCTGTTTCATCTTCAAGCGAAATGTTTTGGGAATAAATAATTCCTGAAATGTACGCGTTTTATAAGCATATTCATTATTAAACTTAAAATTACTATGGTAACGGCTAGAGCAATTATTTAAAAAAAAAAGGGGCGTAAGGGTTAATAATTTGTATCAATATTTCAGTTACATTAAAAGAGGTCAAGTCAGGGTAAAGTTGGGCTGTCTAAATTTAAAGCGGAAGATGACACATATATATATATATATATATATATATATATATATATATATATATATATATATATACAATAGATATAGATGAAAATACATAATATATATATATATATATATATATATATATATATATATATATATATATATATATATACACAGATATAGATGAAAAACATAATATATATACAATAGATATAGATGAAAACATAGACTCGAGCAAACATCAACTCACAACGCTGTAGATGTGTCTACCTGTATGTATATTCTTAAAATAATATTCAATACAGTTGCAAGCATATAAATCACCTAAACGAAAAATTGTGAGATTTTCTCATTAATGTGTGAACATACTACAATTTGAAAGTAAAATATTTTTAATCATATTGTACATACATTTCAAAATTTCTACACTCAATGTTTTATCTACCTGACAATCTTGATAGAGGAAGAGAGAGATAGCAAAATATTTCTGCCTGAGTGAATAATCTCGGAAAATACTCAATAATTTAAAAAGAATGAACTAATTTTTACAAAAAATTGGAAGAATTTTCGTGTTCATTGAAGAACAAGAAAAATTATAAGAAAATAAATATTCAACTTTTGAAAAACTTTAACAATTGTCTTAGCCACTTGTACATTTGCATAATACTTTTCGCAAATGCCTGCATATTTTAGTATAGGTTGTTAATTGTAAAAGCTTATTACTTTATCTAAAATAAATCTGTCGTGTTAATCTTCAAAATATTGGCTTCTCATTTTGTTTGTAATATGAATATCTAATTTTTACGATATTAACATTGTAAAAGGCCCTGAATAATTATCGAATTATATCTCATGGTAAGAACATGATGGTATTTTAATGCTTTGTTAGAAGGGACTGATTAGAGAACTCCTAATAAATCCTAACATCTAGTAAATGTATAAGCCCTTCTCTTCATAGAATTCTGAACGGGACAAAAGTGAATTGGACGATAGCATCTTTGAAGGACAAGTTCTTTTTCCATTTTGAATATTTTAAGTTGTCATGCGATATGAAGTTTGTGTTCACAATGAACAAACCAAATCAGGCCGGAAACTATTCTTAAGGGTTATGGATTATTATATTCTTTTGTAAATTACCGCCATTGTTTGTTTCGTTTTTTTTTTAAATTTTACTGAATAGTTTTTCTTCAAAGAAGAAATTGAAAATTTCATAGTTAAAGAATCAATATTTTTGTGAATCGGAAAAGAAGGAACGTTAAGAAAAATTAGAGTGTGGGCAAATGAGTTTCGGATTATTTAAAAATAGTGATTTAATATACTTCCGATGATCCAATGGATTAAAGCCTTGGTTGAGAGATCCTAAAGTGACTTGACCCAAAGACGAGTTGCGAGTTCAATACCTGGCCACAGCAGAGTGAACAACAAAAGCGTGTAGAGTTGAGTTACCACGGGGCAATATCCAAAGGCATAGCACATGGAATTAGAACAATCTACTCGCGTGGACTAAATTAAGTGTTCGGCTGGAAATTCCAGGTAATAACATCTGAAGAAGGCTAGAGCTACAAGGGCCGAAACGTCGCGAATCTGACAATAAATATGAAGACAATATTTCGAACAATGTAAAAGTGTAAACAATTAAAAATGTTAATTTAATATACTTCCGATGTTTACATTCATTCAAATTATGTACCTAATACGATTGAATATTAAATTAAAGACTGTATAATTATTTATATTGAAGGGTTTAATACTTATAATACATATTTCAATGAAGCTTGTATTGAACTTAATATCATTAAATTATTTTCTTAAAAAAGTAAGTAGAAGTAAGTATATGTGTACATATCTGAGGGAAACTTAAAATCATTTATCTGTTGTGTTTTTTTTTTAATTTTTGGACACAGATCCGGAGAGGTTGAATATATATATAAAGGAATGTGACAATACTGGAAGCAGAACTAGGATGGAGATGCTGGTCACTATATATTTGCCTAAATTAAATCAAATGTCAGATTTGCTGGGATATCGTTTCAGTAATACAGGAAGTAGCAGTGTTATTGGATGATATCCAAGTGTATAAATTTTATGCATAATGTATTTGTCTGTTACAAGAGAACAATTATAATAAAATATTGTAAAAATATACATTATGATACTGTAAACATAACACAGTAAAACAAAACAGGATCTCTCTAATTTGTCTAGTATTCCATGAATCGTACATTGCAAATCGAAACGCCAGTCATCCCTCTTGCTTCCAAAAATGATAAATCTCCAAAAATTAAATTCAGAAGAAATGAAAAACAAATCAAACGAGTAAAAATACTCTCGTTTATAAGAAATAGCCTCGTTTTAGTTTGGCGCAAACCATCAAATTTTCTTGTAATATCGTAAAGGCTATAACCACCACCACCACCACAACCACCACCACCACTACCACCACCATTACCACTACTACTAATACTACTACTATTGACAGACAAATCTTACTATTCATTTAACAAAATATCCTTAAAATATCTGGCGGCGATGCGAATTAAATCTTATATATATACTTGCGAAAACGAACCTGTTTTTTTGTAAAAAATCAAATGAACGTAGATATTTTCAGTATATTTAGGAAAGGTTGCCTGATTCTGAATTGTAAAGTTTTCATCTGATCCGCTTATACTGTTTAGCAGTTGTACATGGAAATTTTATCATGTCAAAATGTTAATTCTTGATGACTGACAATATATTTTATTACTTGCAAATAAATATATAAATCTTAACTTTAACTAAAAATCTTCCCATGTCAGATTATTTTATGAATTCCCTAAGCGTTGCTTGGAGTGTACTTGATTGTATATTAAATTTTATATCTTGCTAGAGTTTTCACTGAACACTTACAAACACCAGTTTAATTGCACGTCTAATTAATTAATCTAATTAAGGAAATGAGAACAGAAAATGCAAAAAATAACAATATTTAATTAAAAGAAGTTTGGTTTATTCGATTTTATTTTTAGTCTGCTTGAATCGTCAGAAAGGTCCCGTCACTTTTATTTTATTACAAGGATTAGGGAACTTTCCATCTGGTTTTTCATTTAATACTGATTCGACAGAAAGTACTTAATACTAGAATAAATTTTCACTGAAATTCTAGATCCGGGAAATCCACTGAACATAATGGAATATTGACTGTCTAAAATTTAAATACAGACTATTAACAAAATTGTTAATTTAATAATTATTTTTTTCAGATATATTTTTTTAAATGTTCAGTTCGATTTCATATTATATGGCCATCAAGTAAGCAGATTAGATTGGAAATAAAACTTAGACGACAACTGAACTCGTATCCCGTTGGAAGCCACTTTGAGGAAGACATCGCCGAAGATTCTCCGTTTTTGTTCAATGATACTTACTTAATGTATGTAGAATTTAAAAAGTACCTGAAAACAAATGCAAAAAATATGAATGAAACAACAATCAAGAAATAGTTTTATTCATTTTCTGTCTTGTTTCATGAATGGAGAGAATATAGTTTAATTTTAGCCTCAAATAATACTACACTTTCCGGAGTGTGTGCTGCTTTTGAATGTCCAGTTCAACTACATTTTGCATTCCGTTTTTTCTGATAGTTTTAAGCTGTATTTAAAATAACCTGCGCTAAAATGTAATAATCAAAATTTAGTCAATTCAAAATTTCGTAGCACTGGCTTTTCAAATGTAGAGAGACTTGTAAACTATGGTGGTAACCCTGCAATGAAGTGACTTGGATGTGCAATTTGTATTTTTGGTTTAAATTCAACGACAATCTGGGGATTCTTTTCTTCATAGGGACAAGGATATATACTTCAGCTAATTGTATACAATATACTTGGCTTACAGTAAGATTTATAGCCGCAAAACTGCGACAAAATGTGCTTTGACCTTTTAAAATTTTCCTGATAGTCTATTGATAAAATGGTGACTGACACTCACAATAATGTAATGTTATAAATCTAGTTAATTTGTTTTTATTAAAAAGCCATTGGTTAAGTGAATGAAGTTGCAGATCAACTGTCGCGTGGCCAACCTATTTGAGAGACTTACCGCTTATGTCAATTCGTTGTTAGCTTTATCAATCTGGCATAGTTATTTCATGACTGAGAAGCTAAAATGGCTAAGTAAAACAAGAAGAATCAAAGGAGAAAATAATGATTGATTGGGAAGGTAGGGATATGAATGTTTAAATTAGATGGAGGCAAAGCCGAAGGAAGTGCCATAGAATAACTTATTCGTTTCACAGATCAAAACAAGAGAAATATGTAAATTAGCTGAGATAAAGACACAAGTCCCAATTTGTGCAATAGATCGCTTAGTTTTGTTTTATTCCTGAGTCAATTTAACCATTTATGACAGGAGAGAAAATAATGCATCCAGGAAGAAAAATTATCAGTGTGTGTGTGTGTGTGTTTGTGTTTGTTGTGTTGTGTGTTTGTTGTGTTGTGTGTGTGTTTATATCTTAACATATGCACTTGTATATGTACGTGAACCTGATCGTATGTGAATTTCTGTTTGAGAGAGAGAGACAGACAGACAGACAGACAGAGAGAGGGAGAGGGGAGACAGTGAGCGAAACTTTATACGAAGAAAAGATATTCAAGTATACATTTTTATTAGTCTGTTATTTGTTCATAAATGTTTTCATTCCATTTTTCAGATCCGATTTTCTGAGTTTTCTTTGGGTCCTGTCACTGGATCTAACCATCGCCTTTATCCACTGTGCCATGTGACCTTGAGGATCTAACCATCGCCTTTATCCACTGTGCCATGTGACCTTGAGGATCAAACCAACGCCTTTATCCACTGTGCCATGTGTCCTTGAATTAAATTATTTTAAAATTAATTTTTTGCTGTTTTAAAAGTTAGTAAAATTACCGTAGAGGAGAAAAAGTACGTAATGGTATATTTCCTTGAACTGTAAATGTATTTTAAAAAGCTCTGATTTAGAATCCAGTCGAAAAATGAAAATGAATGAATATATATTTAAAAACAATGAGTGTAAAGAACGTGAGACTGAGTTATTTGTGAGAGAGGAAGAAAGAAAAATAGAATTTGACAGTGAAAGAAGATTTGATGATATTTTGAAAATCATGCGCAGTAACAAGCTAACACCGAATTCACTTCGTGTAAATATTTCATCCTATTCAAAACCGTAACTTTTCATTACAGTTGCATCAATAATGATGCATTTTACTCTCAAAAAGTACAGGGCAATAAGTAAATTTGCGTTATCATGTAAAAATGTTAATTTAGTATATATCTATATATTTCGTATATATATGTATTACGTTAGATAGTAAATCAAAACGCCACATATTTTGGCTTAATTTCTTAGTTCTCATAACTTTAAATTTATGTAGGTAAAGTTTCCAAAGAATTTAGTAAAATCTAATGAAAATATTCAAAATAACCTGGAAACATGAATGAAAATAAGTAAGAAACCCATTGCAAAAACATGTCTAAAATATTTATGGCTCTAAATGTGTTTTGGATTTAAACCTCATTCTCTATCATATGCGACATTTATTTATATTTCGAGCTAGCTGTAAATTCAAATAATTCAAAATCCATTAGAAGACGCCTCTGATATATATTTTTCGCTGTTTGTAATAATTTTGTATTGCATAGCTTAGAATATGTATTAATTTGAATACTTGGCGATAAAGAAATGTTTGGCGGGGAGAGTGCAGCTGTTAAAAAATCAACAATAATATGAATATGACTGGAAAAAGAATAGATCTTTATTTTTCAAACTGTAAGTATATTTTAGCTTGTGCGCTTGTAGTATCAAATAGAGAATATGCGACGTGAGAGGAATGTAATTTCGCATCATACAATATTATTTTAAGTGCTCCGTAATTAAAACATCTTGTATAACAATGTATATTTATCATTAAAATAAAAAAAATGAAAATAAGCTAAAATGTAAAAGAAAACATCTGTTTTATTAAAATTTCCAAGTTTAGTATTGCATTAAGATTTGTAGATGTGACCATTCCATTAGTCTGGTGTCTTTGAAAACTTTTATGGCATGATGGGTAATATTTAGCTTTTCAAAATTTGAAAGAGAATTAAATAGGGTTTTTAGCTTAACTTTTTTCATTGTGACCTGTAAAACACAAAAATTTCCTGTCCCAAAATTTCGAATAACTAACTACATTTATTTTCATAATATAATCAGTTTTAAAAGGAACAATAACTTTAAGGCCTACGACACTAAAGCAAAAAAATATCTCAACCTAACTCTATTGTGTTCTAAGATATGTTGAATGACTTTTTCCACGAAGGACCTAAACTTTAGCCCAGACATCTGGTTCATCTAATGTAACTCGACATTCATCGATAAACGATACTCTCAAAAAAGCTTCATATAGATTTTGCCTTTGTTGTCATGGTTACTCAAAAGTGAGTTTCGTTGATTTCCTATCTTTATTCATTTATATTCTGCTTCTTTTCTCTCCGTTTACTTTCATAGAATTGACATTCTTTGCTGATCAGTCTATTATTTTGCTTATACCAATTTTACTATTTTATCAAATCGATTTTGATATTATTTCTAAAATCAGTTTTTCTTGTTCTTATCTTGATAATTTTTTCATTGAGATCTCTGTGATAACGATTTTGCAATTTCCTAAGTTGTAGACCCCTTATTCAATAATTTCAAAAAAACTTTGTTTCTCTAACTTTTTTTTCGAAGAAAACCAATTTATCAAGACAGACGCATTTCCCTCGATAAAGTTAGTCAGAGGACGAAACACGTCGGTAAATAAAGAAAATATATTTTTGTCTTTATTCATACTGTTTTTATAGTCACATTTTTATTTATAACTGTATGTTTACATTAATGCGTTCAAAACTAGATACATAAAATAAGCTGTGTCAATGTGTACACGTGGGTATATTCCTGTTTGTGATGAACGTTTAAATATATCATTTAAAGTAAAGTTTTATCAAAGTAAAAAAAATGATATTTAACTCACTTGAAAGCTTTTGCGGACAATGCTGATCAGAGGATAAATCATTGTCGCATCTATTATATTTGTCAGTTATACAATTTAAATATATTTCTAAAACCATACATATACGCTTATATTGTATATTCGCAGTTTTCTGTCTAAGATATACGCTAGCTTCAAATGTGTGTGAATATGTTTATAGACATGTATGTTTATATCGTATTAGGCCATGGTGTCTCCGAGCTTACTTACTTACATTTTAGCATACGTTTATTTTACAAATAATATGCATCTTTTCATTTTATTCAACTTCTCTGTTTGTATTAAGATTTAAAAAAAAAAAAAATTATAGAGGAAAATGATATATTTGCCTAAATTGGAAAGGAAAACTGATCCATTGCTGAAAACAAATATGTTTGCAGATCTATAAAACAACTACTATCTATATACTTATCTCACTAGTTAGTTTTATTATCGATATAACTATCTGTCTATATATCGCCATTTGTTTGCATATGTATATAATCAGATTTTCAGATTAATCATAATTTTATTGTTATTATCCTTAGTCTTGCACAAAACGTATACTCGTGCATCATTAAATCTATTATAATAGTGGACAAGCACAAAGCATTAGTATACCATTTAATGCTTAACTATTTCAGATTTTGTTTTGCTTTTTGCCGTATTTTTTAACAATTAATATAAATTAGATACCAGCAACAATAGACAAGTTATCGAAAAAATAGATGAATGAACTTATAGATGTGTTGGACCTAAAAACGAACTTAAGGAATTTGAACGCAAATTGAGACTAAAAAATATTTAATAATAACAAAAATATTACAGATTAGTTACTAGTAAAAAATAAATCCACTTGATTCCCAAACAAAAATAATAATAATACCAATGAGCTAAATATATATATTTTTAGAAGCTCTGGAACCTCGACCTACAAGAAAAATTCAAACCATTCAACAACCTTACATACAGACAAAGACTAGCGTTAGAGAGCATCCGAAAAAATAATAACATAATTATAAAAGATGTAGATAAAGGCAGCGCTATAGTCATCGTGAACAGAACATACTATAGAACAAAAATTCTAGAAACTCTAGTGGATAGGAACAACTACAAATTAATTGACACTAATATAGACAAAAACATTATATCAAAAATTACAAAACTGCACACAACACATAATAAAATATTAACAAAAAAAGAGAAGGATTTTCTAATAATTTTGTACCAAAAAACAAGCAATTTCTAGGGACTACCTAAAAATTCACAAATCGAGGGAAATAAAAGCATCTATCCGGACACAAAATCTAAATACATTAGCATACCAAACCCCAGTGACCTTATATTCAGATCAATAGTAGCAGGACCAGCCTGTCTAACTAGCAAACTCCGTAAACTAATAGACATAATATTGCAACCATTCACTAAGCGAATTAAAATCCACATCAGAGACGATATTCATTTCCTTAGCTGCATAACTCAAAAAGTAGATCCGGGAACGCTTATGCCAACTTTTGATATTAGTAGCCTATACAGCAACATACCTCATGAGCTAGGTAAAATGGCAATCTCAAAAAAACTTTAAAAACATCCAGAAATGCTACATCCGAGATTCACTAAAGAATTCATTAGCGATAGTATAGACCCAATTCTAAACAATAACACCACTGAATTTGACAACAGAAACTATATCCAAACCCTGGGTACTGCAATGGGAACAAAAATGGCACCAACATATACCACCGTAACATTAGATTACCTGGAAAAAAGCATCTATGAAAGGATAGAACAAATATATGGGAAAAATATAAAAAACCCAATTCACTAAATCTTGGAAAAGATACTTAGATGATTGCTTCATTTTTTGGAAATCCTCATGGGGTGATATTAATCAATTCCACACTATACTACAAATATTACACCCAAAAATCAAATTCACGCAAGAATATAATTTTAACGGATTACATTTTTAGATATACTCATTAGAAATATATAAAAAAATAGCCACATAATAACAGATATCTACCACAAACCTACATACACCCAACAATATCTTCATTTCAAGAGCCATCACACAAAAAGCATAAAACGCATCCCCTATTCTCAAGCACGTAGGGTTTGTACTATAGTGATTGATAAACACCTCCGAAAACCCGCCTAGAAGAACTACATAAAAATCTAAGAAAACGAGGCTACCCCACAACGCTAATAAACAAAGTTTTTGAACTCGCAAAAACATTCCTCTAGACCAACCTAGAAATAAAAAGAAACGTAACGTCGAACAAACTTTAGCATATGTCCCAACATACAACAAAAAGAACCTTACGGTAGACAAGGTCGAATTTACTGTTTTTATAAACTTCAATCTTCCATGAATCTCGTCTACCGTAAGGTTCTTTGGCGTTGAGACGGTTAGGCACGTCATGACGGTGACGGTTATATAGGATGCAGGTTCGAATCCTGTCAAAGAACGAATATTTTCTATGAAAATTTCTCGGACATTCAGGCCGGTAAATGTTATTTAATACTGTTTATCATAAACAGAGCATTTGCTTAAATACTTGTATCTATAAATAACAACGTTAAACATAAAAATGTCTTTAATAAATATATATAAAGAGAGAGAGTGACAGAGAGGGAGCATATGAAGTAGTTTGTGCCGAAAAACTTTCAACATTATGAGTGTGTCTGTAAGATTTACTATGTAAGAATCAACATAAATTGTTTTTCATCGTTTTTTATTATTAAAATATTGAATATATTAGAAGTTATTCATTTTTAACAAAAATATCATGTTCAAATATCAAATGAATAAAATTATTGACAGAAATTCGGGTAAAAATAATGTGTAATATTTTTGTTGGTACTGAAATAAAGATCTCATACATAAAATAAAAAAAATAATTATTTTGTAAACAAACCGAAACTAATCCCAGTTCACTTGTAATGATTTTAAATTTATTTACCCTATTTATAAATGTAATTATTGTTTATTTGTATGATTTATTGCAGTTTATTTAGGAAAAAGTTGACCCGTTTTTTATTAGCCTGTTTTTAGTTTATGACAAATACGTATTTTAATTTTCTTTCATTCATTTCTACAATGAGGATCAACTATACGATGAAGTCATTCAGATATTTTCTATTAGTCGTTTTGCTGACGCGAACTGAATATCATGTAATAATTTATGTTGCGTTTCACATTGTGACTCATTAAATGTGGACTCTGTTTCAAGATACAGTTTTGAGACCCCTCTCACATATCAATAGAGACACGCACACACACAGAGACATACACACACATACACACACACACATATATATATATATAGAGAGAAAGAGAGAGAGTGAGAGAGAGAGGGAGAGAGAGGGAGAGAGAGGCAGAATCAATGACTTTTGTTTTAAAACCGATATTATTTCTTTTCTTTTTATCTTAAATAGTTGGAAATACTACCGTCCTGTACATTCGAGGAAAGTCTCTCTAATGCACAGGCCGATAGACGTATTTCATACGGGCGTCTACTTAAACACGAGTATCCACTAGATTAAAGTTTAGAGTATAACATACACTCACACACATACATATATATATGTTGATGGGTCAGAAAAAACTCATTTTGGTTTCCATGTGCATAAGTTCGAAAAGAACATACATCGTCTCCGTTGAAATTTGGACTGTTTCTGTGTGTTTAACTATATCCACACACACACACACACACACACACACACACACACACACACAAAGGTGTACCGAGTATTTCGCGGACAATCTAGCTCCTCGAAAGATTTTCACAAATGGAGAGAAAGAATTTTTGGGAATCCTTTTATTACAGCTCGTCATTTCTTTAGCACAATATATATATATATATATATATATATATATATATATATATATATATCTAAAATTCTTTGTCCATTTGTGAAAATCTTTTCCATGAAAAATTTTTATGAATGTCCCGAAATACTTAGTACACTATCGTGCATGTGTGTGTGGATACGGTTGAACACACATTTCGAATTTATGACCATGGAAACCAAAATGATTTCTCTCTGTCCTATCAACAACTATAATGGCAAAAGTCACTCACGATTATTGAAAGAGTTTGTGATATGTTTGAAACTCCGTTCCGATCGACGAAACTTGTGATACGAGTAAGTTTATATAAATAAGATATAATTTAATTGTACTAATAGTGACAATCACATGTCTATCAATGTCTATCACAATGTTTTTGCATGAATATAAAAATATTGAGATATGTTTCCAAATCTATCCCCGGCAATTCTTTAATATTCGAGGAGGCTTTCTGTCATGATATTCCTCAGTAATGGCTAAATATCTAAAAGTTTTGTTTCTCATCTCAGCGCCAGTCATATAGAGACGCAATGAAGCTGATTGCCGCCTGTACACGCCGGTACATAGCGCGTGTTGTGGTTAGTAGCAGCAGCAGCTGGCGATTTTGATGCTCGCTATTCAGTTTAAAAATATTTTTGAGGTAGACGGAAGCGAGTCCATGCAATAGCATTAAATATACTTTTTATTTTAGTTCAATCCATTCTCATATTTATTTTTCACTGTGGATGTAAATGTTTCTATTTCCAAATGAACATCTCTCACACACACACATATGAGGGGAGCTGAAAAGTTGGCAGCATCATTTAGATTTGAACAAATGACTAACATCTATGTCTGCAACTCTCTCGTAAACATATTGACAAGTATTAATCTCTGCACCAAATATGTCGGGATAGATAGAATGAGTGATACTAAATATATCTACACATTACTATCTACTATAATTATATTCATACAATATAAAAATGTTGTATGAATATAATTCTAAACATTTTAATGATTTGTATCAGTTTATATATATATTATATATATATATATATATATATATATATATATATATATATATATATATATATATATATATATATATATATATATATATATATATAATGCATATATATTATTAATATTAATATTTACTTAATTGTGCTTATTTAATCTCATAAACAATCTCATATATTAAGTTGTAGAGACATATGCTTGAACATAAAAAACTAGTAGTATCCATTAAATTTTAAAATACAAACAATCTAAATAAATTTTAAAAAGTTTTTTTTTAATTAAAAAAACAGAAATATTGAAAAATCCGTATAAACTTTAAATGCTTCCTGAAACTTTATTCATCGACCGTTAAAATCTATTTAATTAGATTTAAATAATATTAATTTTAAATGTCAGCATGGTGAGAGATTTAAATGTGTACTTTATATTTAATAAATGTTAAATATCCACCAATAATGTCCAAATATAATGAGACTTCCCTTCATATATAATTTACGACATTTTACATATATTGAATTGTTAGCACTTTCGTCGATCATTTCAATAGGTATTTCGATGGTAAACGTGACGTAGAAGGAAAATTAAAACTATTAAATTATAGTTTGTTTGTGATAGAAACATAAACATTTTGTACATTCGAATGTATTTTTCTTCATAAAATATATATGTGTTCTAATAAAGTAAAAATGACGAGTTTTCTAATTTTCTTAAGAAAATACATTCCGATGAATAAATTTCATATTACTTGTTTTGAATAGCTAATTTTTCCGTCTGATATAGTTTACTACTTTCATAAATATATCAACAGATGTAACAAATTAATGAAACATATAAAGAACATCATTTATATTACATTTAAAAAAAATCTTATTATCTTTCTTTTGTAAACAAGTGAAAGAAGAAATGCATTTATATCGGTATTATTTTAGTTTATAAAAAGAAATACAAAATTAACAATATTATATTTGTGAAAGGAAGGAAATTCTTTATATTTTAGCAAATATATTAAACACACTATTAAAATATAAAAATAATCACCATCGATATATGATCCTTTGAACAATTTCCAATTAAAAATTCTAAAAAGTCTGAAAGAATCTGAAATTTCTAAAATTAAACTAAAAAAAAACAACAAAAAAAAAAAAAAATTAATATACTTTGTCGTTTCTTGCAATTTTTAGCGGAGATTTGTCACTGGTTTATCAATAATTGTCTACCAACGTTGTAAACTATATGGAAACTGATATGTACTGTGTTTTCATTAGTGAAAAGTTAAATTATTGTATATTACAAAGTAGCAAACGTAATTGAAGGAAATTTAATTTTATTTGAAAGAGAACATGCAAGAATAAAGTGTAAATGTTCTAGAACTTAAAGGACGTGTACGGATATAAAAATGTTAGAAATTTGCAGAAAAAATTCCAATGTTATTCTTATAAAAAATATTAATCATTCTCACCTTCACATCATTCTTGAAATCTATATCTCTCAATAAGTGTTATGCGTATTTTTATGTGAAGTAAAGTTTCTTGTATATGTGTAAAAATGTATACGCAAATATATGTATATAACAATGTATTCATATGTAAAATGTTTACCTATTTAAAAATATGAGTATGAATGTATTTTGATAATTTAAAAAGAAATTGGAATCAATAAAACATGTTCGATTGTCAAAATGTTATCGTATTCCATAAATGCATTAAACAATAAAAAAAGATACACATGCAATATTTTTGGACTTTCAAAAAAGAATCTCTTTTCACTGTCAAGTTTTCTGCCATCTCTCATATAAAATATTGTAATACGATTTGTCAGCCTCAGTACCCAAAGTTGACGTAGGTAATAATATATCGAATAATACAGGGAGAAATACTGCAGAATAACATTTGTAAAAAAAATATTCTTAAAATATGAGTTTAGTTCACATCATAGGATGTTTACACAACAGTAATCTCAAAAGTGAATTTGAGTGGATTTTCGAGGTATTTTTTACGATAAATTTCCACTTGATTTGACTCTGTCTAATGGGCCAACAAAATTATTATACTTATTATACTGCCTTACCATATGGGCTGGTAATTAGTTTTACATTTAGTGTTCAAGTATCAGAAAATCTTCCATCACATTCTTTTATACGCACGCACGCTTACATATACATATGTATGTATGGGTGCGAAAATGTGCTTTTAGCAGACGTGTGGTAGTTATTTTCTTAAGATACATTATGTTTAAAAATGCATATTCTTTATAAAAGCGAATTTCAAGATATTTAATACTCATGGTTATAATGATAGTATGGATGAAATTGAAAGTATTTTAGATGCATTACTCACATAAGGAGCTATAGAATTGTCTAACAAGTATGTACATGTTATATGTATATATTATATATATATATATATATATATATATATATATATATATATATATATATATATATATATCAAATAAGTAATATTTATAAAATGAAGAATTTTAAATATTAGAATTAGGAATCAATTATACATCATCTTATTTTTTAATTTCACAGAATATATGCATAAACCTTTTGTTGCACGTATATATAAATACATATTAAAACATTTTCAATTTACGCCTCCTTTACTGTATCTCTATAAATATGTGCAAGAAACAAGAAACTCTCTCTCTCTCACTCACACACACACAGGCACGCAAACAGATACACACATATATGTATATATGAGATAACGATATATGTTTTATATATCGAGAACATTATTGGGGAAATTATATAACAAATTTGAAAAAGTTTACTTGAGACATGTTTCGTCCTTCAGGGCTTCATCGGACTAAATTTTGTTATGTTGGTAGGACTACACATGCGCACGACAGATGGGTGCTGGGAATTTTAGATTTTTTAAGAAAAGTATCTAGCCGAATTCATTTATAGTGTTTTTCTGTCCATCACTCTTGTTAGTAAATATTCCAAACTTTGATATTAGAAGATCTGCCAGCAACGTTAAATGTTGTAAGAACAAAGGCGCAAATTTACTGTAGATGACCTTGCGATTAAGGCATTCCTCGACATTTACGTCGTAGTGAATTATTTGTGCAACAAAATTTATTCCGATGAAGTCCTGAAGGACGAAACGGCGTCATAAATAAACTTTTTCACTTAGTCATACAATTTTCAATATATATATATATATATATATATATATATATATATATATATATATATATATATATATATATATTCCCATTATATATATATATATATATATATATATATATATATATATATATATATATATAATTAACACTCCCGACCCGACATAAGAAAAGATCAGCAAAAGGATCTTGGAAAAAAATTACCTGCCAAATAAAAAAAAAACAACTGGACTTAAAATTATGGATCAATACTAAAGATGTCAACAATTGGTTTAACTATATTGATGATAAACCGAATTGCACCCTAATACAGTTCGATATCGTGTATTACTACCCATCAATTTCGAAGGATCTATTTACGACTGCCCTGGACTTTGCTGCTGTGTATTCTAACCTGACAAAGGAAGAAACAGATATAATCCTCAGCGCAAAGAAATCGATCCTCATTCATAATGGGGACCAATGGATAAAAACAATAACGACCTGTTTGACATCACTATGGGATCATTAGACTCTGCAGAGTTTTCTGACCTTGTTGGTCTTCTAATACTGTTACAACTTAACGGCACACCGCGAAATTGATATTAAGGACATCGGACTGTATAGAGATGACGGGCTCATGGTGATGAGGAGTTCTACTAGTTTTAAGATTGAAAAAATCAGAAAAATTATATTTAGTGAATTTAAAAAACTAAACTTAAAGATAATTGTCTCTTCTAATTTAAAAAGGGTTAACTTCCTCGACGTAACTCTAGACTTACCAGGCAACACATACCAACCTTATAGTAAACCAAATGCTAACCCTTTATATATACACCCGAAGTCAAACCACCCTCCATCCATAATTAAACATATACCCTCATCAATAGAAAATAGAATTAGCATTAACTCCGCTAACAAGGAAATATTCCAACAACACTATGACTTCTATAACACTGCCCTAAAAAATAGTGGTTATAAAAATGCTAACATTAACTATAGAGACAATTGCACTGGCCATAGGAAAAAATACAGGAAAAGAAAAATTATGGTTAGTATTAAACTAGGACAGAAATTCTTAGCCCTAATCGATAAACACTTCCCCACCAATAGTAAGCTTAGTAATATATTCAATAAGAACACCCTAAAATTGAGTTACAGCTGCTCTGAAAATCTTGAACGTATAATAAAAAAACACAATAATAAGATCTTGAACAAACCCCCATGCCTAAACAGTATTAATAAAAATCCTGCACTTAAATCAGACAATAAAAGGGAAAAAATATGTAACTGTAGAAACCTAGAAGACTGCCCATTAGAAAATAAATGCTGCATTAAATCTGTGGTATCCCAATGTACTATATCATCCACTGAGAGCCCTAGCACTAATATGATATACATTGGGTCCACGAAGAATTATTTTAAAGATAGATGGAGGCAGCATAAGTGCTCTTTCAATAATATAAACAAAAGAAATCAGACTTCCCTATCTAAATATTTTTGGCATCTGAAGGAAACAAATAGGACACCTAAAGTTAAATGGAAAATTATAAACAAGGCTAGAACATGTAAAACTTGGGATGACCCATGCCCTTTGTGCCTCCATGAGAAATTGCACATTATTAAGCTTCTAAATAATAAAAATCTATTAAACAATAGACACGAGTTAACGGTTTTTTGTAGACATCATCAGATTTTTGGTTTGAATTATTAGCTAAAAACAAACATACAATATAATAACTTGTTTAATCCATAGCCCAATCATCAGATTCATGGTTTGAATAATTAACTAAAAACATGCATGCAATATAACACCCATCATAATCCATAGCCCAAATAAATAGTTTAAATACCCTAAAAAAAGATAACCCTGTATGAAGTCGTCAAAAAACAAACGTTACGACAGTTTTTATGCACAAATCCCTTTCATAAAAAAATAAAGTAAAAAAATAAATAAATCTCCATAGACATGCAAACTAGACGAGGGTTAATACATCTTCCGTTTCAAATTTAGACACCCCCACCTTACCCTGACTTGACATCTACGAAAGTAACTCTATACTGATACTTATTATTAACACCCAACACCCGCCTACCCAACTTAAACAATTCGCCCTTGCTGTTACCATGGAAATTTTGATTTCAATTTTAAAACACGTAAATTTCAAATACGTTATTCAAAAAAATTTCGCTTGAAGATGGAACAGAGCTTACTTTAACTCAATTTAATTTAAATAATTATATTGAAGTTTTCGGCTCTTGTTTTT
This sequence comes from Acanthosepion pharaonis, assembly GCA_903632075.3. Taxonomy (NCBI): domain Eukaryota; kingdom Metazoa; phylum Mollusca; class Cephalopoda; order Sepiida; family Sepiidae; genus Acanthosepion; species Acanthosepion pharaonis. The sequence continues at coordinate 2,840,463 of CAHIKZ030000324.1, forward strand.
GAAACATGAGACTTCTTCTGTCGCGTTTTGGAATCATATTTTAAATAAATAAATATATATATATATTTTTAAATAAATATATATATATAAATATAATATATATATATATATATATATATATATATTGGGGAATATATATATATATATATATATATATATATATATGGGGAATATATATATATATATATATATATATATATATTTATTGAGAGATTAGTAGACAAATATCACTACACATGAATATACACTAGATCTCTCGTCTGCATACATAGTAATAACGTACATAATGTACATTGCAATTTATGTATTAGACATAAACATGTTAATAAACTACATAAAGTAGAATGCAATGTATACATCATTCAATATTATTGAATATATATTTGGATACATCCATGCACACGCATCGAAGTAATAAGATATATTCCTATTATTTACGACTGTCTCATCTGATCACCTTATAAACTTAATTCATAAAATTTCATTTAGGCCCGCCCAGTGTTTCAATATTCGACTTTTAATGTTACTATATTTCCTTTAGCCCACCATAAACTATCGTATCTGAGCAGGATTTATTTCTTTAGCTCGTCATTCTTCGGTTGTCATTGTCAACGTTCTCAAGAAGGGTTTCCTCCAAATAAACACAAAGAAGGTAACCATTCCATATACACATATGAGCACATATGCAGCAACACTTTGCATGCATTCGTCGACACTATAAGATACCGTTATTTTCTTTATACGACAGTATGTTTTGTACGTGAAAAGGACACTGTTGTCAGGTTTAAATCATTATAGCGCAAAATATCTACAGAAAACTCTTGTGTCATAAAAGCAAATAAAATGGAAAGAATTTCGGTAAAATGCTTACGTTAATATAATAAGAAAAGATGGCGAAGTCTTTCATATGATTTGTGAGCGCGGAACTTTTTTTACAGAGTGTTTTTCGCAGCCAATCTACGAACAGAACATAAATACGAACTACGTATTACTATGTAATCTGACATTTTTTGCATCTGATGAAAATCAATTGTATATAAATATGGAAATATTTATTGACATATAATAAAGGTTAATATTACACAACCTGTTTGCTTGTTGAGTACCCCGTCAGAAATAATAAAAAATATCGCATCCACATTCATGTTCTATTTAAATTTTTAGTTATATCAATATAATCAGAATATATCTAAAGATTTGAAACTTGGCCAATTTTGCTTAAATTCAGAAAATTAATTTCTTAATATTTGTGTTGAACATTTTATTTGAATTTATTCAGCTTAGAGCAGTTATTTATTTTTTCAGGCATTGAATACATAAGTATTTATAAATACATCGATATATGACCCCAAATATATACTGAAATGAAATCTGCTATCATAGAGAAGATATTCAAATTCATTTATGCAAATGTAAAGGGTACAAAAATATTAAATTCATGGCAAAATATACATCATTTCCTGGAAAATATTTTGGATATTGCATTTCCAATGAGATTTAAACTTATTTTAACGACAGATCATTGAGTTTCACACCAAAATAAATGGCTGTTTTGAACAATAAATTTTAAAATTTTCTATATCGTCTCAAGTACAACTTTATTGGTCAATGTTAGCCTTATAATCAATAACATACTATGCTATGTTTTGTTATATCTCGGGGATCAACTATTCGATGTCTCAAATTTAAAAACAATATAATCATTAATCATTTTGGCACGTTTTTCTGCTACAAACATGTATATTATACCGAATAAAACTGGAGTAAACAAACAAGATGGTGGTGTAATGAACATCGGGATAGAAATTAATATACGTAAATAACTGATATGAACAAAGCGTACTTGTTAAGGTTTCGCATTTCCAGTCGCTGTCAGGCTTACAATGATTTATTCTTAAAATTGGCATAATCTTGTTTCTTGTTAATACTTCAGTAGATTACAGATATTAAGATAGTTTTATATTGATGGGTGTCTATTTTCACAAAAGCATTTATTTAAACATAGTGAAATTATTCGGGAGAGAACAACAAGATTTTCGGAGCATTCCGGGAGAAGTAAAGATGACCTTATCAGAGACGTTCTCTTATGAACGCCAAAACATAGACACATAAGCATTACTACCAATTCAAAATATACATTCAGAAAATATGGGAAGACACTGGATACCAACCTGAACAACTACGAGGTGTGATAGATAATCGTGAAAACTAGAGAAACAGATTCGTGAGGACCCGTGCAATCGGTAAACTATGATGATGATACAAGCCTCTATTTTCATTTGCAAAAGAACATATAAACAAAAATATCAGGAGGATATACTTGGAATATATAGAAGAGCTGGTGCTGAAATGTTGCAGAAACGAACGGTCTTTCCGCAAAAGATTGATCTCTGCCCATTTGATTAAATGTTGAAAAGGGGGTTGCGCCGAGTAATTGGCAACGTGAAAATATGTATGTATATATACATGATTATATAACTGAACAGAGTAGTCACTAATGAAAAACGGTGAATTTCTATGTGTTGTTCTTATTAATTGGAATTATGAATCTTCTAAAATTAAAGAAGTTAAACGCTATAAATTAATTTTATATTTGTATCAGTTTAAACAAGTTTGAAAGCAAACACATCTGACTTAGATATTATCACTGAAATGATAAAATATGGTAAACAATATTTTTAGTAAAAATGTGGCTCTAAACTAATTGAAAACAGAATAAAAGTAGAGAAATGTAGATAAAATAAAGGATTTTCAAGTAAAACAAATAAAAATGTCTACATCTACTTTGAAGGCTATTAGCAGATTGTATTTGATTACAAGCAGCAGCTCACTGAATGTGCCCCCTACAATTTCTACCTTTGCCAGCAGGGGTGGGGGGTGTGCGAGCCGCGCAACAAAACCATGTTCGTACTGTATCTTTTATCATTCTGATAAAAATTAATATTTTTTCTGAAAATCATTTTTTTCCATCTTCTCTCGTAATTCCTTAGCCAATGAACGAATGAAATCTGTTGAGGTAACTTTCTAAACAATATAACATGCGAACTATTTTACAATGACAAACGCTTCCCTGTTCTAACCTGACCTTTAACCTAATCCAATTCGGTCTGGCTATGGCCAAGTCAAACCAAGACACACCGATGTTAGCACATGATATGCCTCTGCGTCTAGAAGCCACTTCTTATGTAATATACTCCGTATCATATTTATCCCAGCTGAGAAAGCAATTCTAAACACTAGGCGAAATGACAAATTCACCACAGCAATATTTGTCCTTTGCATGTCCTTGTTGATTACGTCTAATAAAAAGTTTCCTCAGAATAACGAATTAGTTATCTGAGTCCACCATGATTTTGCCAGAGGTGTGGCACGGATGCTTTGACCCCTGGCAGGTCGTAAGGGAGATAGGGACAATGATCTGAGGTTAGAGAGTAACCAAGCTATTTTATTGTGTCCTACTTCAACCTGGGTAAAGGCGACAGTAACACACAAACATACGCGCACACACACGCGCCAACGCACACACGCTCCAACGCACACACACACACACACACACACACAAACAAAAACGTATGTATGAATCTATGTGCGCGTATCTAATTTCTTTGAACAGGTGGGACAACAATTACGATAAAAATGAGATGTCAAGTTAGATTAAATCAGCAAATATAAAGGACAGGACATTGTGCTTTTTGAAAGTAGGTCCGCAAAGTTGTGTTAGCGGGAGGTGATAGCTATTTTTACCCTGGCAGATAGTAGTGTGTTAGTATCACGCTATTCAACTGAACACAAGGTGGGTCAAAGGAAAAATTGCAACGAGTTTAAGGAATAGAATTTTGAAACAGAGAAACGGCCAGTGGATCAGAGGCTTACTTTACGCTACGTTTTTATTATTTTCATCCGTTCTTTACTTTTTTTCTATTCTCATCGCTAGTCATCTTTCTTTCTCTTTTTCCTTCTTTATTGATTCTAGCCGTTTAATAAATCTCTTTATTTCGTCTCGGAATTTATTATCGACTTTTAACTGGAGATAAAATAAATGAAAATCCGAATTCATAGACACACTGAAAATTTAAAGAGAAAAGAACAAAACTTTAAGGTAGCAACAACAATAATAACAAAAGTACACACATTTTTTAGTCATGTTCTCCTCTATGGTGGGAGTCTTACTCGGGAGAGATATCTGCGAAGTGTCGTCCAGCTTTTGAAGGTTGTTCTGATGTTATATGGATCTCAGATCATTTGTATTTTCTCTGATAACCCCTTCACATAAGGCAGGTAGATTGTTGTTGTCCTCCTCTTGTAGACGCCTATCCCAGTTTTTTGGGGCTACTGACATGTACCCTGGGTAGTTGTTAAGTTGTAGGGTACTATTTATACTGAACAATTCTTCGTCTAATGTTTCTGGGTCGCCATTTATGACTTTTGCTCGGTGTTGTAAGCAGCGGACGATCCCTTTCTTTACGCTCTATGTATGGTGGGAGTTAAAATTGAGGTGCTGTCCGATGAATCTCGGTGGACGGTATACGGATGCCTTGAACCCATGATATTAGAACATTCAGGAATGGGAGTGTGTTGTTATTCACTTTCTCCATCGTGAACTGTATCAAAGGTCTTATTATGGTCTCGTAGAACCTGAAAATCTTCCTGACTCAGTATTTCTTATCAAGTGGTAAAATGAATGTTGTCTTGAATGGCCATTCTTCGAGATATTTTTGCATTATTTCCCAGGGCCCCATTCTTAGATCTCCGTTGTTTTCGATTTTCGTAAATAAGCCTGATCGGTTCGATAAGGTCAAACTGGCAAGTGATCTAAAAGAAAACGACCGATAATCTATCGTTAAATAGGGCAAGGAGTAGCATGTTTACTTTAACACCTCCAAAACTGATCTCTTTTAATCGACCGAGAGAACTCTTTTTACCCTTCATCAGCATGACTGATTCTCACCTCCAGGAGAGCGACTCATTGCGCCTTCTTAGACAACGTTTTCCGTTGACATGAAATGAAAAGACTATATTGAATCAGTTGCTAAGTTTGCAGCTAGGAAAGTTGGTTTACTCTGTCGAGCAAGACAATTTTTTTCTCGCCAGAATCCATCTTACATATTTATAAGTGTACTATTCGTCCTTGCTTTGGATATTGCTACAGCATCTGTTTTGGTGCTCCTGAAATATATTATAGAGATTCTAGAGAATCTACAGTGTTATTGGTTCTAACCTTACATCTCGGCTTCAATAACTTCCCCACCGCCATAATGTAGCTTCCCTGTGCCTTTTATATAAATACGTTCATAGTAATTAATTTTGTAAAAATTCCTTTATGGTACCTAGAGTTTATTAATTTATGCGCAGTACTAGATTGGCAACAAGGTCCCATTTTCCATTTGAAATAGCTATATGTAAGATTAAGTTCTATGCTAACAGTTTCATCTATCGCGATTCTCGTTTGTGGAACACTCTTCCGGTTTCTTGCTTTCTAGTCAACTTTGATCTTCAAAATTTAAATACAATGTCCATCGTTATCGTCTGCCGTCTTAATACTTCTTCTTTTTATTGTCCTTAATATTATATTTTCTCATATAATCTAACGCACAGTAACCCCTTGCGACCTAGTGACTTTATTTCCTTGCTTGGATAAAGTGAGTAAAACATAGACAAAAACTAATTAGATATTTACATCTATAAAAAAACGAAAAAATAACATTAAATTAGAAAGAGAGACTAAGTATGTATGAGAAATATGAGAAAGGGAATACTAACAAGTTAATGCGAGAGACAAAATGAAAATTAGGTAAGTATAAGCGACATAAACATGAGACTACAATTTAATCAGGTTGAAGAAATATTTTGGTAACAGTTGTTTGGAAACGGAAAACAGTTAATAGGTTTGTATAAATCTTTAATAAAGAACTAAACTCTCATATTTTAATTTTAGTTATTGAAAACAAATACTTTATCTCATTATTTAATTCGTTCATTGATAGTCATTGTTGTGTAAATAGTCATTATATTGTTTGCACTTTTTGAGACTGAGATCCGTTAAAAGGAAGGAATAAACACATGGAAAACAAAAGAAAATGTAACAGTATTTACTCTGATTAATTTAAACTAACTCAATCCATAAGGGCGAGGCACAAGTGAGGATGAAATTTGCAGCACAATAATCACAGTGTACTTGGTCTCTTCAGTAACAATAGTTCTTCAGAGAAATGACCAAGAAAGCGTAATAATTACAATGTAATATACTGATTTATAACATTTATGAATTTAGAAATTAGGAAATTTAATCAATAAATAAAAATTCCGAGATTTTTATCCGATTGCCTTATTGAAATTTTTTCGACTCATTTCGGCATTTTTTCGACTCATTTTTGCATCTTATATTTATAAAGTTTATCAATGTCCTCTCTTGCAAGAAAGATTCTTCAAGGTACTCGCTGAAATTACTGATCCCCCATATACACCCTAGACACGAGTGATTTTCCATCTACTTTCTTGCAATGACTGATTCGGCATGTACTGACTTGCAAGTATAACCGCTTGCCCATCTATACGTCCTGCAAACATGACACCAATTTTGAACCCATGGCAATGATTGAAGAACATCATCCATTAATTTGTTATTACTGTCCTCACTGAAGGGTCTATGTAACAATTTAACATAGCAATTAAAATAAACCTTGTAGAATTTCTCTTTTGAATATGTAAAACCATAATTCATTGGATTTGTTGTCTCGTGAGTAAAAAAATTAAACAAAAGTATCGATTAATTATATTATGTACGCGTTTCATTTTATACTATTTAGAAACACCTATCTATTATCATTAACAAAACACTTAAAATATATTTACACTCGTTCTTGCATTAAAAATTAAATTATTCCCTTGAGAACAATCTGAGTTTTTGTAGCAACTGATTGTTGTTTTATAGAAATTTTTAAAAAAGCAGTAAGATAAAATTTTGAAAAGTTCTACGAGTAAGTAGTCACAAGCACGGACAAAAAGTATATTTCAAAGTGATAACTCATGAAATGATTTCATAGAAGGACCAAATGAGTCAAACTTTTTATTTGTCCAAGGAATTACAATTTATTATATTTTTCGTGTAAATTCGAAACATGAAAAAATTAATGATATCGTGTAACATTAATTGATTGTCAATTTAGAAGCATTTGAATTGGAATATATTAATTAGAACTATTAGGTTTATGCTGAATTGTCACTTGTATCGTGTATCTCTGAAAATGTATGTGTTTGTGTATGCAGAATTATATGTGAAATGAGAATGTGTAACATGTTTTCGTTGAATTAGAATAAATTTAACAACGAATACATTCCAAAAGCAAAATATAGAACCGTTTTAAACAACATAATTGTAAACGATACTCTCAAGAGCTACGAATAGGAAAAAGAAACTCTATAATATTTTAATTTAGTGTTTTGTTTGTCATATAAAGTATTTTAAATAAATGGAGAATTATCGTGCATTTAAAACTTGGATTTGAATATATTTCAATTACTTTTCAAAAAGTGATCAATAGTCTGGAATTTCACTGAAATGTGTTTTTATCATTTTATAAACAATTTGAATTTTCATTGCATTCATTCACTATTTTAAATGTTTTTGTTTTCATGGAAATACATTGAAGAATTACATTGACTATTGAAGATATCGAATGAATTTCATTTATTTAACTATATTATTTTCTGGCAAGGATTTATCTTTTTCAGGTAGAACGCAACAAAATGGCATTGCTTTTTTTTATCTGTAATCAACATTTCATTTTATTGGAACATTGTTGTCTATAACCGTGAGAATATAATAAAAATGCCCACAGATTAAAAAATAACGAAAACTTCAAGAATAGAGAGAAAGGTGTTATAAAAAATCTATACATTTTATGGATATCTGGAAATTTTTCGGTGAGTATGAAACTGAAAATGCATTAAGTATAAAGAAATTTTTAAAGAAATCATTTATTTATATTTTTATGAATCGAATAAAGAAGAATCATAGAAGTGATATAGGCAACTTTAAAATTGAAGGAATTATCTCAGTAAAAAAAATCAACAAAAAATTGCAGTAGTGTCGAACAAAATATAAGGAATATATTGATGCTAACTAAAAGAAAAACAATTGGATCTTCTTATATTAATAATAATGATACTGACCCCAGGTTTAATTTATATACATTAGAGGTGGCATTTATCTACACTGGTAGCACTGCTTTTACAAATAAGCAAGTGTACTGACTGTCTGAGTAATGCTTTGTTGTCTAATCAGTCATCATGAGCTTATCTATTTACAATCACGCTCCAAGTGAACAAAAAAGATACAAAAATATACTCTCTTTAATGTAATTGATATGAAAGACATGAACTTCATTAAACATACACTTCCAAACTACATGTCTACGCCTATGAATTGACATTTTTTAAGTGTATATGTATTTCGACGATCCACGCAGATACACTAGTATGTCATGTATATATCATTACTTTTAATTTCTACTTGTCTAGAAATTGGCACTGAACATTTTATCCACCCATGTTAGCATATCAGCTTCTAAGTTCATACGAGTTTGCATATTTGATTATATATTTCTATTTTTAAGTACACGTTGAAGATTTGTATTACAAAGGAAAGTTGCATAAAGAATTAATCTTTATTAGGGGACAATCAGAAGACAACTTTCTTTGATGGGTGAAATAAGATCGAGAAAAAAACATCAGAATTTTGGTAAGGAAGTAAGCCGATCCTTTTCAGACAATCAAAATGAAATAAAAGAAAATCGCTAAAAGTAAGCGGAATAAATACGTACATTCATGTAGCGAACACAAAAGAATGACATTTCTGAAAGAATAGAATATAGTAAGACAGACGACTGAATCGGAATTGTAGAAATCAAAAGAGAAAAAGGAGATGAAGCACTGAAATGAATAAAACATATCTTTTCATGCTTGTCTTTCTGCCTCTAACCGGCATTCAAATTATTATTACGTTATATTCATAATTGACATCATTCTATTCTAAAAAAAATGATTTGAAATCCTACACCGACATCAATAAATCAGGTTGTAGAGGATTATATACAGGAATTCAGCATGTTCTATTTTTTGTAATATATTTATGTATGAATTTATTTTCATGGAATATGAAATTAAAAAAAAAAAAAATTAAATAATACATGCATAAATTAAAAATAAATAAAAATACTAAAAAAGATAAAAGAGAAAATCTTAATAGAAAGAATAATAAAAACTGAATGAATGAAAAGAGAGATAAAAGAATAAAAAAAACAAAAAAAAATATTATAATTGATATTAAATTCTTAACGGTTATTGGATGACATCTTTGATTTACCATAATAATACAGATATAATTTAGGTAATGGGAAATTATATGATGTCATTATTATTATTATTATTATTATTATTACAGTGTTCATTCTTTTGTATTTTAACGAAGGGTACAGATTAGGCAGTTTCATTCCATTCCTCTTGCCTTCTAAAGTAGGCATTATCCGATTGTCAACAAGAGGATCAGGCAAAGATGGAAACTACAAATTAGATAGGTTAAAGTCAAGAGAGTAAATAAATTTTAATATCTGAGAAGTGTTTTAACGGATAATGGAAAATGTGACAAAGGAATTCGAAGCCGATTGGCATAGCAAATGATGTTTTCCAATAGGTGAACAAAGTATTAAGAAATAAGAAAATCATAAAATAAAATAAATGAATGTGCAGAATGCTACGTAACATGGACCATCTTATATGACCGTGAATGATGAACAATTTCATCACAAGAGAAATGTGGGTTTACCGAAGTACGCGGAGAATACTTTGAACAGAACATGTGAACAACGAAGAATTCTAATTATACAGGCGCGGACTTGTATAAAATATTGCAAATATTGCAGATAATGAGATAGAAACCAGTGTGATCAGTTCTGTATATGGTAATCCTCATACATGTAAATCAATGTTCGATCCTTCTATCAAATGTGCGAATGAAAAGAACTTCGAATGTAAAAAAATAACATTAATGAACACAGTGTAGCGACTCAGTCCTTACGCTATTCAACGATTTTACTAATTTTAATTTAATGCTTTTAGACTGTAAGTAAATTATTTGATAAATTAACGACATCAGAATTGGTGTTGGATTTATTTTTTGTTTTTACCTATTTATGTCTCCGATAGTCTTGGATGTGGTGTTAAAGATTCTGGTATTAGGGATAAGTAATTTATTTACAAGTTTTGTAAAATCGATGTTACATGGTAGGAGTATGAATTGTGTTTTGTTATTGTTAGAAGTGCTATTCAGATGCCGCTACTTATCAAATTGTTTACAATGTAAAGGCTTTTATGTCGGAACAACATAACGAGATCTAAAAGCCCGTATCTATGAACACAAAAGAGATTTACGTTTAGACAATCATTCAAACTCTATCGTCACACAAAGAAACAAAACTGGTCATAACTATGATTTTACAAATACCACCCTCATTACATAATTCTTTGCGTCGGAGGTACTTCGAGGTCCTATTACTAATAATAATACTAACTGCAGCACGTCAAAAACATTATATTACATCACCAAGCTTTATTGAATCCATCCTTAAAGAATCTAACGTATATTTAACTAAAACAAACAGTATGTAAGTAAAAACGTTCCTAAATCTACATGCGAAAAACCAACAAATATAATATCAACTAGACATATACGCACACATGTATATGTATTATCATCTGAATCCCACAAAGACAAAGTAGAGTTATTTTACAATTAGATAAATAAGGCAATATTAGCGGTGTTTCAGTTAGTCTAGGAATCCATTGATTTCTTTAAACTTCGAATAGACCTGTCGTATCTCCTCGAATTCAGGACGCCACTAATTAAGCTAATATTTATTTAACAATTCGAATACACGAGAAATACGATTAATCAGTGAAAATCAAACAACGCAAAAGTAAAAAGAGTTCCTTTCTTCTTTTTCTTCATATCTGATACTCTGATGAAACTAATAAATGTGAAACATTTTAGATTGATAATTGTTTCCTATTTTTTCTTTATCTTATCATTCTGTCGGATTCCGATCCATATTTGATTGATATATATATATATATATATATATATATATATATATATATATATATATATATATATATATATATGCCAGACTTCAATCTTTTCATAAAACAATCATGTAAAATTAAATTGTTCAAGAAAAAAAGGATTTTCAACAAATTCATCATTAAATATAATTTAAATAACTTCCCTTTAGATAACTTGTTACATACACACTCACGTGTGTTTGTGTGTGCGCGCGTATGTGTGTGTGTGTATGGAGAGCGAGGTGGTAATTAGTACAGATATATCGGAAAAAAGTTATTTAGTCATGGGAAAATTTTACTCGATGAAAGATTGTATAATTTATCAAATTTGAATTATAATGGTAATAATTTTTCAGAGGATGATCTGTGGTTAAAATTTGTTTGTAAAAATGTCACTTATATTTAATATTTAACAATGTGTTATAAGAAAATAAGAGGTACCAATATTAAATTTTTAAAAAAATATTATTAATTTTCTAACATTTTCCCAACAAGCGTTTTTTCAAAGTACATAAGGTCCAATAAAATATTAAAAGGCTTGAAATATTTACATTTTTAAAGCTGTTAAATTTTTAAATGTATAACATGGATCGTTCATAAAAAAGCTGTTCTCGTTGTATTCGTCATTTTATTTTTCTAGTTTTGTCCCATTAATTAAATTTCCCAAACATCAGGCTGCCAACAAACACTAAAACACATAAAAGAACGCCCACTCTGTTTAAGAAAAAATATATTCTGCAATATTTTAAACTAAAAGTAACTAATATTTGTTTATTAAATTTAAAAGAAATAATGTTTTTCAAATAACTTTTCAGAAAATAGAGTTTATTTATGAAAGTTATTTTTAATAAAGTGAATTATGTTTTATCTGTGGATCTGGAGACATTTATTGATTTTACTGATAAGCAGATAAAAGTATTCTAATCAGTCTAAATTCACTATGAAATAAGGATTTTGCTCATTGGAATTACTTTTTTTTTTAAAGCGTTTTGTGTTTTTGTTTTTTTTATGTACCTAAATTAAAATAATTCATGACAAAATAAAAAATTCAATTTATTAAATGAAAATTTTAATATAATTCTGGTACATTTTATTATTTCCGTACGTTACATCTATAAAATCCATACCGTGTTGAACGTCCTACAGAGATACAAAAGGAGACAGGGATATTGTGAGTAACAACAGAGAGAGAGAGAGAGAGAGAGAGAGAGAGAGACAGCCAGCCAGGCAAAGACAGAGAGATACAAAAACGAGTGCGACGCAAAGAAAGGGTTATTTTAAATAAAGGCAGTTGTTTTTATGTTTCACTGTTAAATGAACTGCAAGCGATCATTTGAAATTAAAGACCTTCTTTTCATAATCTTATCCTCGCAAATTACTTACAGATTGACGGAAATATCTTTGAAACAGTTATGTTGGTGGATTACAAACAGAGCACCATTTTTAAAGAATACAAAATTATTTTGAACTTATAAATTGTCTTTTCACGTTGCGCATTCAATAAGGTTATTGGGAATACAAGGAAATGAAAGGTTAGCAAAAAAAATACATCAACAAAAAGCGGCAGTGAGGGGACGGCAGAGAAGAGGGCGTGAGAAATTTTGGGGAGTAACAAGCAACGCGAAATAGAGAAAGAATTCTATAAGAGAGAAACATTATGGAAGAGAACGACAGACAAGATTATATTCAGAACAAAACAAACAGACGTCATGTGATAATAAATGGTATCCGACTCAGGTCCCTAGAAAACTCTGCTGGACTCCATAATGTTCTCAAAGTGGCTGTAACATTTAGCATATCCCAGCAGTTGTTAAACATGATTGCCATAATTCAATGTATTCAATGATCTTATAAATGCACTTCATCTTTGGAATAAAAACATGTACAACATGCTTGAATATCTCCTTATGCCTAATGAAACAGCTGCCCCGAAAATTTAGCACTACATCAATTAATGCAATTTTCAGAGAGAAGTTTCATTCTTGCGGAGCACTTGGTCTCCTTGAACAAGCAGGCGGCCCTCAGCTAGTGAAGATATTGGTCAAATCATTCCACCAAACTTTAAATCATTAAACAGTGAAGAATGCAAGTGTTAAACACTGTAATGCATGGTATAGCAGCAGCATAAAGGACCGAACACGACATAAGGAAGTACTTTTACTTGGGTACACCTAGTGGATTATGGAAAAATTATTTAAGCAATATATTACAAGATCACTTAACTACAAACCCCATTATACCATTAATAGCTGCAGAGTCTTCCACTGACGTCGATGCAGAACTCGTGTTTACTGTATCCCACTAGCAGTGCACGATTGGTGCTGTAACTTCTCGCATTGTTTCTCTCTAAATATTTACGAACCTATTAAGAATTCTATTCTTTTGCTTATGTTCTCGTCTGATCTTAGCATGTGTACATATGTATATATTATGGGACAACATTAGAATCTATTTATTTGTAAGCGATTTGATCGCATTTGATGTTACTGTTATCATGCATAAATTGTAAATTATTAAAAACTTTGTAAAAACATTAATAATACAACAAGCGCTGAAATAATTCTTTTTATTGCTATCTCTAATACACGCATAACATATACCTCCAGATATGGCCCATACTTAAACTGAGAAAATTACAGGAAATTCTAATATTTCCTTTCATCTGGGGAGAAGGTATATAATTCATATCCTATTCCACTTCATGAAAAATGGTTTCAGATTATTAGCTAAGTTGCGTATCATAACACATTTTATTATTTTTAAGATAGATTGCCACTTTTCTGATAACTATCTGGGAATTATCTGGGCTGAAAAGGACAGAGTGCCGCATTAACATTTTTATTTGTAAATCCGTGTAATCTACAGTGGTCCTGCTATTAAATATGAATCCTTTTTTCCGAAGAAACGACGTTGTTGATGTTAACATCACTATATTTATTCAGGTCATAACGTTTTTGACTACGTAAGCTCCTTTATTGGGAAAATTCATTATCGGCAACACAATTTCATTAAGAAAATTAAAATTTTGTTTTGAATTTGACTTGGTTCAACTAATCTGAATGAACTACTGATAGCCGAACTCATCAGGTGTACTTGCTATAAATTTTATTTCACTGCCACATGTAGCCGTTCAGTTTAGCCTGCAGGCAAGTCCTTGGTTTTGGCAGATTTTATTACATATGCATATATATAGATAATAATGAAACATGTAATCATAGTTTAGAAGTTAGATACAATATTATAAATGATGTCGTAGATATGTTTTTCTACAGAATTTGCTGTCCTTAAATCAATACTTCGAAACGTCATTCTAAATCTCAAAGAATTAAATGCAGTAGTAAATGGACGTGGGCATGCTAGGTAGTATAAACCTTTGGCTATATCAGAAAGTAAACTTGTAAGAACTTTATAAAATAACCGAAATATTAGAATTAAGTATTTGAGTTACAATTTGGAAGTTATTCGAATAAAAGATTTAAGAAATACTATTACTAGAACCTTACAAGAATTAGTTTTACTAGATTCCTACCAAAGCCGATCTACTAACATACTCGTCTTACATGACACTTTTTCTCAGGGATATGCATTTTTTAGCATTTAAAAATGGGCATACTGACAAGCATCACATTCACAATATACTAAGTTTTATGAAGATTTCAACCGAAACAAGCCATTTTTATAGCACAAAATTTTTTGAAAAAAACAACCAGAAGAAAAAAAAAACAAAACAACCATTGTCGTTGTAAGACTGATACATGATATAAAGAGGATATTCAAAGCAGCGAAAAAACATGGGTGCTGCGGCCCTGCCATGGGATGCATATCATTTCTAAGTTGCCTACACTGGGGAATAGCTTCCCAGCCCTGGGGAACAGCTGCCCGAGGCTGCAACCTCTCATTGCACTCGAGTGGAACACCGGTGGCGGTTGCGGGGACTTAGGCAATTTTGTACTTGTCCTGGGTGTACGCACTCGGGCACCTCACATTAAGCCTGACTTTGTGTCGCATCCCCTCTCAGTGGGGAGGTATTAATAAATAACGAAGCGTTCCTCGGTCAAGATGACGAGGATCAAAACGTAGTATCTTGTTCCAGCAGCAGAAGCTGTAGCTGCGGCTGACAGTCAGCCATGGCTCCGACCATCAGCAGCTGTTCCAGCTAGGCAGTGATTATCAACTCCAGTTTGCCATGGGCTGTCGCTCCAACAACCCCCCTTTCCAGTCAATGGAAATGATATAAAATAAACTATCGTTTTCAGGACAACGCTCTTCAGCAACAACAAAACTATCCTTTTTAGAACAACGTTCCCCAGCGACTACCAAAATTGTCCTTCTCATGACAACGCTGTTCTCTACATGAGCTTGCAGAGTTATTTTTTGCCTAGTGTGCATTATTTTTGTTCGTGCATTTTTTTTAGCAAAAATAAACTTGGCAATATTTTTACTCAAGTCTTCGCCTTGTTTGTTATAGGCTTTCGTCATTCAGTATCTATTTACGAGCCAATATAACGCCCGCAACAGTTCAGTACTTTGCGGATGTTTCTCTGGAACAGAAAGTTTGTTAATGGAATAAAGAATATTACTGTGAAATACTTTTCTTGCAGTAGATGAAGCTATTGATTCAATGTAGTTGTATTGCTTCAAGTCAGTTGAAAACGTAAGGCCAGGAAGATGTAGTGTGAGGCTCTACTGATAACGGACAGGAAAATTTCTCTGTCGTTGTTAAATGAGAGCAGTTTAGCTTTGGAGGTATTAAAATTTACAAGCCATTTCCTGCCCCAGATTAGAAGTCCTTTTCAAGAGCAGCAGCCAGGTTAATTCTGTCAGCACTGACGGATCTGCTATGAGACAGGAGTAAATGGTAGTGGCATCTGCCTAAATGCTTACTTGGGAACTGATGACATCAGGAAGATCATTGATGAAGATCAGAAGCAGTATTAGACCCAGGATAGGACCTGGGGACACTCGCATTCAAGTGAAAGGATTGGGAAGCGAGCCCATTCAGAATAACATTCATTACATGATTGGATTAAATCAAACAATTGTCCTGTAATACTGTTGCCTTGAAGCTTATGTAGAAGACTGACATGCCAAACCCTATCAAATGCATTTGAGATATCCAGAGCCATAGCACGAGCTTCGCCGTTATTATCAAGAGCTTTATATACATATTCGGTGATGACCATAAGCACATCGGCGGTATACAGGGAAAAACAGAATCCATATTTTATGTCAGAGAGTAGGTCATGAGGGGAAAGACGCTTAACCATATTAATTAAAGCCTTGAATACTTTGAGGAAAAGCGACAGGAGACTAATAGGGCGATAGTTAGAGGGATCAGATTGTTTTCCAGAATTCTTAAGAACAGGATCTACAGAGGAGGATTTCCAACAAGCTGAAAAGCAGGTAGTAACGGGGCAATAGTTGGAGAGTTGGAGAGAACTGGGAGCACATTTCTTTAGGACTGCGGCTGGTATCCCATCACCTCAACTTGCCTTATGGGAGTCTAATTTAGAAATGATATCCGAGACCAGTGACTGCGTTATGCCCATGTCAGTATACACTCAATACTGGGGGGAATCAGGTGTAGTTAATCCAGATTAGTTAAGCATTGATTTGGAAGAGAATTTCCGAGCAAAGCAGTTAGCGTCATCTGCAGTAGACGTCAGGACTTTGAATTGTTTGACTATATGATGGGACTGAGGATTTGTTGTTGTTCAGCACACTCTTGCAGAGCCACTCATAATATCCAAAACAGAACATGCGAGATGCTGTACATTGTTTCATTCTGTCTGCAAACAGTAACTTCACTTCATTGAGGACAGGCTTGCACTCGGTACGAGCAAAGACAAATAGACGTCTGTTGCAATCAGACGTGTCGTCTGGTACAGCCAGAAAAAGTTATTCCTGTGGGCTATATAGCCCACAGGAATAACTTTTTCTGGCTGTGAGTATGCAGGCGAGAATCACATTAATGAACACGGTTTAACTTGGTAATTCCTTGCTAAGATTAATCCATCGATGTCGCTTTTCATCCAGGTGGAGACATCAGACACGCATTTTTAAACAGGATCATTAAAAAATCTCTTTCCTTGGGACTTAACGAAGGAAATCACGGAAGGATTTGCAATCTGCTCGTTAATATCAGAAGAATAATCTATTGGTAAGAGAACGGAAGGAGATGTTTACATGATCAGAGTTTCCAAGAGGGCAGAGCTGTGTGATACAACAAGAGTCATGGATAAGAGATCGAGAAGAGAAGCCCACTGTCTTCTCAATTAAGCAATCGTGTGAGGAAAAATATCATCCAGGCATTCATTAATGGTACTAACATTCATACGCTGGCTTCCATCATCAAATTACCTTCAAGAACCATCACGAGAACGGTGAATAATTTTAAAAAAGAGGAAACATTAGAAAGGAAAACTGGATCAGGAGGTCATAACAGGAAGATGGATCGTTATTTCAACTTAGAGCTAAAGAAAACGGTTAGAAAAAATCCAGCTCAATTTATAAGACGTTTGGCACGTAAAATGAATTTTAGTTATGACAGTCAGTTTGGCACGTAAAAGGAATTTTAGTTATGATCAGTGAAAAAAGACTTGAAAATTAAATTGTACGTGAAATGTGTGACGCACCTTATTACTCCAGGACAGAAAGTTAGAAGGTTAGAGAGGGTGAAGATCACCTTGAATAAGTTCTAAAATAATCCTGGAATAACACACACACACACACACACACACACACACACACACACACACACACATATATATATATATATATATATATATATATATATATTTGAACTACCGATCCTTAGCCATGAATAATTAATGATGAACATGTCATTTTCGATTATGATCGATTTTATCACGATTCTTCTGTTAAGCTTGAAGAGTAAATATGCATTCTTATTATTCAAAGTTGAGTTCAATAGTGTTATAAAAAAAAAACTCGGCGAATTCCAGTAAGATATCTTTAATCATTTCTAAGATACATCGGTTCAAAGCTTAATCTAACAAATCGACAATTTTGTTGTTACTCTACATACATACATATATATATATATATATATATATATATATATATATATATATATATATATATTATGTGTATAAAAAGGGAATGTGTGTCTGTGTTTTGTGTGCGCGGGTGTGTGTGTCTGTGTGAGTTTACATATGTCTGTTTAATGCCCAAATGCATAACAGAAGCAAAATTAATCAACTATAAATGATGTTAGCGGAAGCCATTGTTGAAACATTGACACATGAGTGTGCAGACTACAATAATGAATACATTTATCGGTCACATTTTCAAATATATGTTTGAATATGCACACGTGCTCATGAAATGCAATGTATACAAAGCTCATTTAAAATCTAAACCTATATTTTATTGTGTCTGAAGCTCCCCACCGATTTCAATCCTTTGATTACACTCAGGTTACAGGTACAAAAATCTGCCATTTGTCTACCTTCACCTGGAGATAAATTTGTTACCTGATTCTTGCTTGTTGTTCATAATATTCTTCATTGCTTTTAGGGGATTGAAAATAAATATTTTTTTCAAATCATTTTTGGGTTATGTAAATTCAGCTCAAGTGATATGACGGACTGAATAAAAACGTTTGCTTGAAAAATCCGTTGTCATATATACCAAATTCATTTTGATACATTTGTTTACAAATTCATATACGATGAACACATTGTCTTTTAATAAATGTTTTGAGCTGGAACTTTAAATTTCTAGCTTTCCCGAGGCGGAAGAATAAAAAAGCCTCCCTAGAAACATGAGGCAGAAAGTCAATTAGAAATATAGGTGCGTCTTCAAAAGGAACCATTTAATGACTTGAACAATTCCTAATAATTGGAAAATACACGGATACATTTTACTAGATTTATTTTATACTTAGAAAAGAAGTCGATCGTCTGCATCAAACAAAATGAACGGGGAATAAATCAACAGATTATATGAATAACAGAGAAATCCACTGAATATATAAAAGTTATTGTGTTCATTTTTTGTAATTATAATATTTCTGCTCTAATTTTATTTAATCATGTCCAGTTTGTTAAAGCCTATATATTTTGTCCCATGTTTTGGAGTATTTCATTAATATACTTACCATAATAATGACTTTAGATTTATATAGTCAGCCTTTAAGTTAAAAGCAAGTGTGTTACAAAATCATAATTGGACTGAATTTAAAATTTATAGGATTACCACAAAACAAACCGAAAATAATTTTATAAAGAATAGATTTAATGAAGTTTCGCACAATATGAATGACAACGGGTATACAACATCCATTCAACCATCCTTGAACAAAATTAATACATTGTTTTGTTTGTAAACGAGTGCAATGGCTATGTTATCGAATCGGAATTTCAAGAAGTTTATAATACTATCACATTGTTTCCCAAAACAAATAGATTGATAGCTCAACAGCGTAGGGCGTTCTTAAATCTGGAGAGAGAAATGCTTGTCAGAAATTCTTTTTTGTACTTTGTCTATTTCCGTTAGTTGGAAACACCTATCTCTTAAATATTCAGTTTTATACAATAACAATTTGAATGCTTTTGTTCTCTTAATAATAATAATAATAATAATAATAATAATAATAATAATGACAATATATAGTCAACTATCAGGTATAATAAATAAAAATGTTTCACTTAGTATTATAACCTATTCATTAAGTTATTAATATAAATTCTCTAAAACAAAAGCCTTAGTGTAATAGTCAAATTTAGTAAAACTTGCCTACCTTGGAGCAGATATTTATATTTTTTTAGAAAACTAATCAACAGATATTTAATTCTTGCAGTTTCAATTCATCATGTGGTTTTCTTGTAAAAGGGTATTTTTATGAGTTAGGTCGTGACCTAATGCATTTTCATTAATTTTAGAGATATGAGATGAGGATACGTCATAAAATACGGCTATGGCGGACTTACAATGCAAGGCATTTATAAATGTTACAATGATGCTTTATACAAATGTATCCGGATGGCTATATACAGGGTTTATCGAAAGTACTTTTGCAAAATTTGGGGGTTGGTTATTTAAGCCAAAACAAGAACAAAAATCAATATAAATCCTTCTTTTTTAGCTATTAAATTTAAAGAAATTTTGCGACAGATGGCACTGCGCTGCCATGTAGCCTAGTTTACATTTGACATTCGTTTACAATTGAGGCTAATCTGTCTTCAACGTTTAACGGTGTAGTAGTGAGTAAACTGAGAATAGTCCCGTTTAAGAATGGCAGGTTATTCATATCGTGAGCAGGCAGACATGATTTTACATACGGATGCGAGAATGGTAATAGACGCGAGGCTGCACGTCTGTATCAGATTGCGTTTCCAGACCGAAGACAGCCGAATTATCCAACATTTGCTGCTGTTTATCGTCACATTCCTGAGATAGGATGAGTGGCACCACAAATTATGGTTCGTACGCCTGACTACGAAGAACACATTATACAGGCTGTCTGAGACGATCCACGTATCAGCATATATCAAGCGAACCTAGCATGTCGTATATCACAGAGAATATATGAAAGGGTCCGCCATTCAATGATGGGTCTGTAGAAGCAAGCGGAGGTTATTTTTAACATTTGTCATGAGTTGCTGTATTTCATTTAGACATAACTTTATATTAAAATTTTTCCTTGTTTTGGCGTGACGAATCCGGCCTTAAAGTTTGTAAAAGTATTTTTCAAACACCCTATATATATATATATATATATATATATATATATATGTGTGTGTGTGTGTGTGTGTGTGTGTGTGTGTGTGTGTGTGTGTGTGTGCGGGAAAATGTTTGTTTCAACCTCAGAGATATCAGATGAACAAATATTTAACCCCTACGAGATTCGAACGTATTAACAAAGCAAAAATACTTCAATGATTACGTTGACTCACAATTTGGGATGTAGGTAAAAGGCCTTAATAAGAATCAAATTCAAAGATAAAAATAATTACAAGTACCCTCTTGGTTTTCACTCATATTCTTGCAAATTATTTTAGAACGTAACGATTTAAATAACTAATCACACTCGCAATCTTCATGTTCGATTTGATAATCCATACTATTCTTTCTTGCGAGAGTTTAAGACTAATTCATCCTCATTCGCAAGCACATGTACAGTTATGTTGCTATTTGTTAATTTCATATTGGTAAATAATCAATGATGCTTCATGCAGATAAGTGCTGATGTTTCTATGATCATTTTTATCATCACACTTTACATAAAATTGTTGCATTTGTTGAGATTTCTCCATCGTGACATTGAAAATAGAATTTGAAATTAGTTCCAAAGACTTGAAATGTTGAAGCCGTCATTTAGCGAGTAATACATGTTTCGTGTCGATACACAACTGTCACATGTCCTGATTATCTATAATTTACTCGTCAACACATTTTACTTCCCGCTAGTTGTAGGACGCTCACAATTTTGCAAACTACCAAAATAGCTTTTATTATAACTAAAGAGCAGAAATTAGAGTGAACATAGAATATAGGACGTACTTCCAATAACGCTTTAAAAGATTTTCGCTTTGTTAGCATTCTTAAGATCTGTTTCTTTAAATAGCAATAATATTTTAGAGTAGTTTGTTTTGTTCGTTTCACCTTCTTTCTGCTAATAATTTTACACATGTTCTTCTTTTTTGTGTTACTCTTAACGACATTTAGTAGCCATATTGACTATAACTACTATAAAACTGTTTGAAGTCTACAAATTTTAGTTTTACATTAACCCGGAGATAATTATTGTTTTATATTTTCGTGTAAACTCGTAATACACTCTCTAGAATATTTTGAATCAAACCTCGATGACAACAACATATCCTCTTCAGGATATTATAGTAGATTTCCATTTCTCATTTCATTCATATTCTAAAAAGACATATTATCCCGGGATTTTCATCATTTATGAAAATAATCACAAGCTAATGTTATTCCTTCAGAAAATTATGAAATCTCAGTAGGATATATATATATATATATATATATATATATATATATATATATATATATATATATATATATATATATATATATATATATTCCTAGTTGATATGTAGAAATATTTGTTATTGGCAATAAAGTAAATAATGCTTGAAAATGGAGGATTATCAAAAGAATTTCATTAGTATAAATTTAATTATATTTTAAATTCATGTACGGACACACACACAATATCCTTTTAAAAAAGTATACGCACCCCCCATATATATATATATATATATATATATATATATATATATATATATATATATATGTGTGTGTGTATAATATTTAATTAGTACAATAATTTATTTGCTTGGTTTTGCTTGATTAGAAAAGAACAACTTTTCCCAATTAGGATGTAAAAATATTTATGTTAATTGTGAGAAGATTCGAATTTTATGTAAGGACAATGATTCTCTCGTAAAGAAAGAAAAATTGACATTAGTATATCAATATTTCAAGAGATGTCATTAATTCAATCGGCGTAATTTGTTCATCGTTTGATTGCATCTGTCTATTATGCCTCCTTGGCGCGTAAAACGTTAGCAAATTTCCCTTCAGACGATGCTTGAACCAAGGTAAATTGTTAATATTTCGAAATAAAATTTCAATAAAGATCATTTCACTACTTTCAGGTTGTCGGTGCTACTCAATCTTATTATCTCATCGTAGTAGCCAGTACTTGACAGATACTATTTGTAAAATCGGCGACAAGTATGAGTTATTTTATTGCTAACTTTTTTCTTCGTATACGCATGGCTCATAGACAGAATAGTGTGTAATGTATGTATCTTCCAGTATGTCTGCTTATTATTTGACCATGTCTGGAGAAAATTTATTGTATCACATAGATAATCCACATCAATACAGGAAGAAGGTTCAATGTCCAAAGCGAGAGGAATTTCAGAGATAGCTTGAGAGGAATAGTGATGACGAACTAAAGGTCGGCAATATCATCCCCGCATAAAAAGATCAGGCCTAGAAGGTGACCGTAAAGATGTTGTGATTATGAGTGCGCCTATTAGAGTGTGTGGTATAAAGGGAAAGAAAAGTGGGAAAAGGAAAACGACAGGAAATACAAAGAAATCAGTTGGCGCAATGGACAGATTGAGAGGTCGAGTGAGTGGAGAGCAAGAAAAGAACGACATTTAGAATGAGAGAAGAGTAAAGCTTAGAAAAGGAGAGGAAAAGAGGAAGAAGGAACTTGCGATCAATGCTTGTTAGTGGCAAACATTTCATGCAAGAACTGTATACCTTTCCTGCAGCTACAACGTGAGATAAGGGACATTAAGTATTGAGAGAAAGAAAACTGAATTGAGGAATGCTACTATGAATGATGGAAAATGTTATAAAAATTCAAGAAAAGCGAAAGAAAAAATAAGCTTCGGATTTTCAGATAGATAGATAGATAGATAGAGACAGACAGACAGATTTGTTGAATGAAGGAAAGAGAAATACAGAGAGATTTTATGAATGAAAGAAAACGAGAGAGAGAGAGAGAGAGAGAGAGAAAGAGGAATGGGGAAAGCGCAAAAGAATGGAATACACATAATGGAAATAAAAATAGTAAATAAGGATGAAAACAAAAAGAAATTGAGAAGAAAGGAAAAAAAGCCAAAGTGCGCATAAAGAAAAAGGGAGAGGGCGAGAAAAACAGAGAGAAAAAGAGAGGATGCAGCAATAAAGAGAATAAAGGGAGAAGTAAAGTGAAAACTAAATGCAAACTGAAGGAATACACCAAAAAGATGAAAAGCTAAAGAAAATATTATGAATGAGAAATTCACATGAATCTAAAGCAAGTGAGAGGAGAATAAATGAAAAAGACAGGCAATGATAAATAAAGAAAAGATGACGAATGAGAACAAATAAAATCACAAAATCGAAAAAAAAACTATACATGAAAGAAAGAAGTTTTATGGAAGAGAAAACAGCGATAAGAAAGAGCCAAGTGAAGGCATATTTAAAAAGAAAATGGTAAAGATAATTCACATAAGTAAGCGAGGGAAAAGCTAAAGTGCGGTAAAAAGAAAAAAAGAAAAGAGAAATGATTCGATGAATGAGAACGCCAATATTGAGATGCGGGGAGGAAACACGACGCGAAACGAAGCTGAAAATCGTTGGCACACAGAACTGTGCTGGCGGGAGTGGGCCCAAATTGGCGTGTCGGCCACTTGTTGACCTTGGTCAATCTAAGGCCTGCACGCTAATCTAACCACTTTTGTAACCCTGCGGCGAAACTAATGTTGCCAACGAGCATCAACTGAACCCATCTCAGCGCTCTACTCTTCCCTTATTTTTCTTCACACACCGCTTCAACATCACACTTTTTCTCACTGTTATTTTTCATACAAACTAAGCGAACACTTCGATATAGATTTTATCCTTTACAAATACATTCGCAAAATATGCAAACAAGAAGCACATTGCAGTTTCTATATTTGTACCTTTTGTGGATGTGTGTGTCTTATACTTCGTCGGCTTGCATCTGCTTAAGTTACGATATTTTAGAAGTATGAATTTGAAGAACGTCAAAGACTTGTTAATATCGTCATATATATATATATATATATATATATATATATATATATATATATATATATATATATATATATATGTGTGTGTGTGTGTGTGTGTGTGCGTGTTTGTGTGTATGTGTGTTAATTAATAAAACAAGGATAAGCGAAAGGCTACCAATATAATCAATACGTTGGACATTTAAAAATATTAATTATTAACCATATGACAGAAATGAAGCACGGAGAGAAAGGTTTTAAGGTCGGGATTTTCGGACACGCCTGTGCCCTTCATCAATGAGCCGATGTGTATACAGAAAAATGGAAATTACTCACCGACTGATGTTTTTGCAGATGGGGTATTTTTCAATGGAAATCGTATTGTTAGCAAAAACCCGATTTCTGTCTGATTTCTCGATGTGCGAAACCTTTTATAAAAATAAACATAAATTTAAAAATTGGATCGGTGTAAAAGCGTTAGGCAGGTCTATTATTACTGTTATGGTCCGGTCCTTGTACCACGGTGATAGTCCAAGGTAGAACCAATAAAGAAGAACTCGAACACGGATGTGGAATAACACAGATATATTGCAAACATCAATATATACAGAGAAGTAGAAAGTGTTAGTACGAACGAATCAGGTTTAGTAGGGAGAAGAATGTAGTCTCGACCAATATCACTATTCCAATGTCTTGTAGTAATTGTCTGAAACGTGACTCTGTTTCGGACTGCCTCTCACTCGACTGACTGACTCGCTCGCTCGCTCTGACTGACTGACGGACTTCAGACTGAACTCGCTGCTTCGTCTTGAGGTGCAGTATTTATTACGTATGAAATAGTCCATTATGTTATTATGGGTAAGGTCCCATATAACCCCACTTCCGAAAATTTTGCGTAGCAGGCGTTTTTTAATATCTTTTTTTCTTTGGATCTATTTCCAAATGTTCAGTAAATTTTCCTTTTTCTAGACGATTTTCTTAGTTCTGGCATTATTTGCGGTCTTGTTATATCGAATGTGTCTAAAAATCGTGTCCAATACCTCATCTTGAGGGGGACCGTTAGCAACCTGTAACGGTCTCTTCCTTATTTGGTTTACGTGTCTTCTGTGTGAGAATTTTTTTCCTTGAACTATGTACATCATATTTGCCAATTCTTTTCTCACTTATCCCTTATTCCCAGCAAGAAGTATTATTTTTGTATGCCTTAAAAAAAACTTTTTTCCCTGGGAGGAATTTTCTTTTTGGTGTGTAGGACTGTGTTACTTGTTTTGATTTACTTGGTAATAATTTATCGAACGCTGATCTGATTTTCCTAGCAAACATGATATCTGCTGGTGATAATGTTGATGGTGTTGCATTATTTGGCGTTATTCTATATACCTGTAGGAATTGCTGTAATGCTTTCTCCGTTGGCACATTGTGCGCTTTTCGTAATGCTTTTTTGAGAGTATCCACGAAACTCTCCGCTTGTCCATTTGATCTTGGATAGTAAGGCGGCGATTTTATATGTTTTACTTGATAGATTTCGCAAAACCCTTGGAAATCTGCTGACGCGAATTGCGTTCCGTTATCTGTTACTAAACAGTCCACTACGCCAAACCGAGCGAATAGCTCGTGGAGGAAATTTATGGTCGTTTCTGTATTAGGACTTTTGCACCGAAACACCTCCGGCTATTTACTGTAGCTATCAACTATGATTAAATACTAAAACCCGTCAATTGGTCCTGCATAATCTGCGTGTCTTCTTGACCATAGACGATCAGTTTCAGGCCCAGGCTTATGTATTTTTGGCGGTGCTTTAGCTGCTAAATTACAACCCTTGCACATTTCCACCGTTTGAGAAATATCCTGGTCCATATTCTTCCAATATACATAGCTTCGCATTAGCGACTTCATTCTATTTTTACCCGGGTGTCCTCTGTGGAAATCCTTTAGTATCCGTTTTTGTAATGTTTTGGGGATTACAACCCTTTCGTTGTAAAGTAGCACATTATCACATCGAGAAAAGCTGTCCGAAATTTTCTTATTTTTTCTGCTATTTTTGCTTTTGTTTCATTAATAAATTCGTCATTTTTGGCTTCATTTTTTATGTCTTGCAATGTGACTGGGAGGTTTCTGACTGTACAGCATAGTACTGTTCTTGTGTCTTCTTCATTTCTAAGGGCTGCGATTACCGTATCTTCCAATGGCTCTGTCTTTGTTGGTATAAGTCTCGACAGCCCACCCGCGTGCCCGATTCTTTTCGTTAGTAAATATTCCAATCTGAAATTATAGTTCAGAAGAATCGTTCCCCATCTAAGTAGTCTATTTGTCGTGTACACCGCTAGATCTTTTTTGAACCAAGAATTTTTATTAATGGTTTGTGATCCGTCTGCAGAGTAAAGTGTCTACCATCGACGTATCTATGGAATCTTGTTACTGCGAAGATAATTGCTAGAGCTTCCTTCTCAATTTGTGAATAGTTTTTCTCCGCTGGTAGTATGGTTCAAGAAGCATGTGCGATAGGTTTTATTGTCCCATCTAGGATTTTATGTAATATACACGTTCCGGCACAGTACGCGCTCGGATCGCTTGCTACAATAATCTCTAGTTTAGGATCATAGTGCGCCAAAAATAAATCCGGTGTTAATGTTTTGATTGTTTTTTCAAATGTTTTCTGGCATTGATCTGACCACTGCTAGAATTTTTCTTTCTTTAGCAGTTTGTTCAATGGTGCGCGAAGTTTATGCATTTGAGGTATGAATTCCTGGTAGTAATTCACTAATCAAAGACAATTTTGTAGTTCTGTTATGTTCTTAGGAACTGGCATCTTTTGTTTTTTATTGCTGTAGACCTTTCAGGGTCTGGACGTCTACCTTCTTGGTCTATTATATGGCCAAGATATTTAATTTCCTTCATGAAAAAATCACACTTATTTTCTTTCACTTTGAATCCGTAGCTTTGAATTCTCTTAAACATTTCTTGTACATGTTGCCAGTGTTGTTCAACGCTTTCGCTATTAATCAATATGTCATCCAGATATGCTATTGTGTATTCTAGTCCTGCCAGCATCGTATCCATTGTTTGCTGTAAAATAGCCGGTGCTACTTTAATTCCAAATGGTAGTCTTTGGTATCTGTACAATCTCTTGTTTATGCATAGTAGTTTTGAACTTTCTTCATCGACTGGAATTCAAATTTTTGCATCCAGTCTGTCCCGAACAGGTTTTCGGTATTTCTTAAGACGTACATTTTTAGTTTTTTCGTCATTCCGTTAAATGTTACGTTTGTGATTATTTCACCCTCGAATTTTATCTTTCTCCCCGTAACTGATCTCGCAATTTTATCCGTTTTTAACATGACAGGTTTGTTCAGTTTTCTCCATGTTTGTAGATTTATGATAGTTAAGTCTGAGCCAGAATCCAGCTGTAACCTAACTTTTCTGTTTTGCATTTTGTACATATTTTCTTATATAAGTCTCATCTGTTTGGTCGGTCCTCGTAATTCTTATTCTGCTTTCTTTTCTTTACCAACAGTGAGAACTTTTGTGACCAATTTTTTTACATGATAGACAAGTTTTAGCACGATATGTACAGTCTTTAACCCAATGCCAAGACCCACAACGATAGCATGGACTTGGTGGTAGTTTCTTTTTATGTTGATTATAATTAGAAAATTTTGTTTTACCTGTTCTTGAGGCGGGAAAATCAGTTCGGTTTGTTTCTGAGGAGGGAAAATTTGTTTGCTTTCGTACTTTGCGTATGTATGCTATGCCAGCTTGTTCTTTAGAGTCTTTTTTTACGCTGACGCATCTCTGGCTGTCTTCGGCTAGTTTTGAAGTGTCAGATCTTGTTCAATTTAGTAAGTATTCTACGTCTCATTTCTGCGTCTTTGGTTGAAACCAGTCCTTGGACGTAAATTAAGCATTTGACGTTGTCAGCGCTGAGTTCCGATAATTTGAAGTCGTCACAATATTTATTAACAATGGATGCAAAAGTTACGTAATCTTCGCTATCCTTTTTTGCAAGGTTCATGCATTTCCATCTTTTCTGAAAATGAAAATATATACTTTTCAGCTATATTATAGCTGAAAAGTTCCGTTAGCAATTTTATAGATTCTTTGAACGTTAACTCGCTTGTTTTTCTGGGAAGGATATAATCAACGAATTTGGTATATTTATTCGCCTGTGCCTAATTTTCTTAATAAAAGGCGTACTTTACGTGCGTCTGACCAATCTTTGCAGCCAAAATCATATAGATCTTCATACCTTCGGAAGTAATTTGCAAAGGTTTTATCTTCGTTCGGTGCGTACTTGAAATCTTCGATATTACTCCAAATAGCGTCTTGAAAGAGAACTGATTCATTCTCGGGCTTTTGCTCCTTATTTGCCATTGCACGTATCCATAATTCTTGCATTTCCAGATGTTTTTGTTCGTAACTTTGTTGTTGTTCAAACTGGATTTTGATAAGTTCCATAATGATTGACTTAAAATCTTCCAAGTTAACGTATTTTTTTGTGCAACCTGATATTCTGTAGGCTGTGCTCGCAAAAAAAAATTCATTTGTTGTCAGTGAAATTTGATATCAAGAAAAGGAAAATTTTCTTCTTTTTTTTTTTTTTTTTTTTTAGAATTTAATCGTCGTCCACTATTACGTACGACGGATAGCAAAAAAATATGTCCTCCGAATAGGAAGTTTATTTTTCTTTAAAGGTTTTCCAGATCGCCACTTGTTATGTGTGACGTATAGCAAAAAAAAAAAAAAGTCTTCCGTGTATAGAATTCGTATCTTCGTCGCCACTTGTTATGCGCGACGGATAGCAAAAAAAAAAAAAAAAGGTATGTCCCCCGCTTAGAGAGTTGGTTTCCTCGTTGCCACTGTTATGTTCCGGTCCTTGTACCACGGTGATAGTCCAAGGTAGAACCAATAAAGAAGAACTCGAACACGGATATGGAATAACACAAATATATTGGAAACAGGAATATATACAGAGAAGTAGATAGTGTTAGTACAAACAATCAGTGACTCTGTTTCGGGCTGCCTCTGACTCGATTGACTGACTCGCCCGCTCTGACTGACTGATGGACTTCTGACGGACCTTACTCCAGACTTCAGACTGAACGGTATTTAGTCACACTCCCACGAGGGCATCATGTGGCACAAGGCCGGTTTAACGTGGGATCTCCGAGCTTGTTGGATCGGCCAAAAATATGCCCTTTGAACCCATATAAACGGGTTCAGGGTCGGTTTACCTCCCCGAAAGAGACTCCGCCCTACGGCGTAGCCTCGTTCGGGTTCCTCCCCGCCTGAAGGCAGAGAGTTCAACCGATCAGCCGGTCAGCCGGTCACCCGACTTCAGACTGAACTCGCTGCTTCCTCTTGAGGCGCAGTATTTATTACGTATGGAATAGTCCATTATGTTATTATCGGTAAGGTCACATAACAATTACTAGTGTGTGTCCTGAGCGGGAGAGTAAGTTTGTAAACAAAGATGAAGACAGTTACAGTTATACAGCATTTTCATGTTTAATCCTGGGAAACGTATGTTTAATACCTATCTTTATATATGCACAAATATAAAACAGTGCGCACAAACGGTATTTCCGCTAAACTTTGTGAGTATTACCAATTTTTGAACTAATGCATACAAGAAAGAAAATATTTTGACACATCGTTGAAAACTAGCTGTTAATATTAACATTTTATTGTCATTTGACGAGTTGGCTCCTCGTATAAAAATTTGCTCATGTAAGTCGATTATGCAAATAGATGCATTAGAGAGATAGATAGATCATACGCTAAATTACCAGAATCCAGAATGTAAGAATATTCAAGATGATAGTACTGTAGTTGAAATTAAGAAAAGAGCGGTAGTTTTCTACGCAAATAACATGGAAACGCTTTTGATACGGAGATCAACCATGAATTAATGATTATCATAAAACATCTTCACTCCTTATAAGTAATAATAATGAAGTATTAAAATTTGTTTTGTTAATTATTAATTCTGCAGGTTCAGAAACTGTTGCTAGGAATTATAATGTTTTCCACACACACACACACACATACACACACACACACACACACACACAAATATATATATATATATATATATATATATATATATATATATATATATATATATATATATATATATATATATATGGTTTCGATGTTAAGGATTAAACTTCCAGAGACAAATGCAGCTATATATCTATTCATTTATACGTGTTAACATGTAAGTATGGCATTAAGTTCGTTTGTATATATGTTCTAATCTTCCCATTGATGTAATACATTTAGATTTATGAAACATAAATTGTGCACGCGAAAGAAGGACTCGCTGTGGATTTGTTGAATCTGCGAGGAATAATGGATGTTGTAGAATGCACTCTATTGATCGAACTTCATTAGATAAAAGCAGTATGTCTATTTGTCCTAGTATTAAGAATCTAAAAATACTTGTTGGCGATTCTTTTCTGCTTGTATGTTGTAGGATAATCCAAAGAATATTATTTTCCAATGGAATCATTCCTCCATGAAATACAAATGCATTAGCTGTTCCACGCGCAATCTTCTTTCTGTATTTCTTTCATTAAGTAATTACGCAGATACTATTTTGCGATGAGATTAACCATTGAAAATGCAGTATATTGACAACTTGTAATTCCACGGTTTTATTTGTATCTCATTTTGAAATTATTCTTTTGACTTACTTCTTTCGAGAAAGTGACTCTTTCTTCGCTTTTCCTTGTTTTCGTTTTTATCATTTTTTCTTGTGCCTCTACTTTGAGACAATTCATATCATCAGTTTTACATTTGTTTGCAGGTATAACATATTTCCATTTACTCGAATCTAGATTTAATATATTTCTTTCTTTTTTCTTTTCTTTTCTTCTCTTTCTTTCTTACGCGATTAATCTATTCTCAAGATATTTCAATCTTCACACTGTTTGCTTTGCTAATAAAATACAAATTTTAAATAAAAAAAATCTTATGTAAATTTTTAACATGTTTACACGTGAAATTTTTATAGATAGATTTGATTAAAACCCGTACTAGACAAGATAGTCAAAGAAAGCAAAAAGAAAGGACTAGCAATTAATTGTAAAAAGACGCAACCCATAGTAAGGAAAATCCTAGTTACGGTTCATGTATCAAGATAACTGCAATGTCAATGCAGGTATAAAAATTACTAACAGATGCTAGAAAATGCGCCTCAAAAAAAAGTCACATAGGAATTTTGACAGACGAAGTTTAGAAAAAAAAGCAGGAAATTAAGGAATAGCAGAATATACGTATAAAGAAACAAAATAGTGCTGCACCGCGTTTTGGCTAGAGAATACTTGTCAATCTCAATGTCAATGAGGAAATTCTTGAAGCGACAAATATATTATTCTCGAGATGAATGCTGAGAAGACCATTGAAATATCAGGATAGAATTGAAGGAATTTTAAAGAAATGTAATGAAGTAAGAGGGCTTGGAAAAGTTATCACTCACAGTACATATCAAAGGTAAAGAAAGCAAAGCAAATTGAAGTATAAAAAATTGACAATTTTCATCAAATAAATGGTGTAACAAATATCACAAAGTCGAATTTTAACGAGTAGATATTCTCGATGGTGACAATTGACGGGAAACTGGATACCCATAATCGGTAACGTCACGAATGGAGATGGAACATATAGAAAGAAAAAAAAAAGAGGGAGAGAGAGAAAGAGAGTGTTAGAAAGAGAAATATAAAGAATCTATGAGAGAAACAGAGAAATAAAGTATCCATGAGAGGGGAAGGGAAAGCGATAGAATACGCGTAGTGTTTACGAGTATCTAAAAATATCCCTTGTTATGTGTACGAATAGTATTTTGATCAGACAACTTAAAAATGATTTCGCATCATAGAAAATATGATATCCGAAAGTGGAAAAAAAATATAGATGATATGAGTTTCATTTTCCGAAGGCTTTCAAAAACATGCCTTATTAAGATTAGATGTATTAAATTGTTGTAATACTTAAATAATCTTAAATATTCATTAAATTTTAATGAAAAAGCCTAATGTTCTTGAGAGTCTTTTTATGTTATAATATAATATATTTGGCTACACTAAAATAGTTTTATTATATTTTTCTTATTACTTTAGTTACTAATTATGTTAATTTTTTGGTTCATTAACATTTTTTAGAGAATCCGGTATTTAATCCTGTGTTGTCTATTACCGAGTTATTTATGAAATAATACATGAGGAATTAAATTAAATAGAACACTTATTAGTAACTGTTACCCTATACTTGTATGGATATGTACGGTTACAATTTCAGAAGTCAAAAGAGTAATGAGGTTTATTTTATGATATAAATGAATAGCATTTGGACTGAATTGAAACGTATCAGAAATGGATTCTATTATTTATCAATTGCGTAAGTAGGACGGTATTATTTTTGAAAGCATTTTAAAAGATTTCGTTAAGGATAATAACTACCATAAAATATCATCGCTATATCTAACTTAAATAGTATTTTTAAAACTGGATTTTCTACCTTAGTCATGCAATAACTTCAAAGATCCGTCTAAGAGGATTTTCCAGAGCGATGCAATCGGTTTGTGAATAAATGTTAACATAGAAAAAACGTTAATAGTGTGAGATATCAGAAGCTCAATGTTAAATATTTGATGTTTCGAGGAATGAATATTTGTACATGTATTGCAATGTATTGCTTGTGAATTTTCTATATGACTGTTAAAAAAGCATTTTCGGCATCTTACAACACTATGATACAATTATTAGAAATTAAAATGAGAGATTTCTGACATGTTCATGGTTAAGAATGATTTTCTTCATAATTGATATACATTAAATGTTATTTGAGAATTAATACATTTAAAATTATGTATCATATCCATAAACAAAACTGGTACACTAAATATATAAAAAAAGTCATTTTTATTATCTTTAATCTGATTTGGATATATGAAAAGTGACCGAAAATACACATACACACATACACACCCACCCACACATAGACACACGTGTATACGAACATTGAATCAAAAATGAATGGTGAGTGCCAGGTTCGCGCCATAAGTCATCACTAGACTACTATAATACTAATATTTGTGTGGGCGGGATGATATATGACACTGTCAGGGGCTAATGAAAAGAAAGGAAAGAAGGGAAATGGTTTTATCATATTTTTTTTGGTCTAAGTTTTACTTTATTTTTGTTATTTTTTTTTTTTAGGTTACTTTTATTCATGCCAATTTTTATTGATTACTTTCTTATTTTTCCAAAGTTTGGTATTTTAAATTTTATCATATTCATCATATGGGTTATTATTTTTTAGACTTTTGAGTAATTCTGACGTTGTAGTTCGCATGTATTAGAATTGATTTTCATATCTGAAATATGCTCAGACATTTTGTTTATTATATACTGAATGGGTGATTATTATATTTTCTCTCCTAGGCAAAGTTTACGCGGTTTTCGGTAGTTGTAGGTTCGTGCTCTCTTTTTATAATTTTGTTCCCTTTTTGTTCTTTATTAACTGCCTACAAGCAAGAATTCGGAGTCTCTCAATAAATAAAAAAAATGGCTGTAATGCCTGTATCCGAGATGACATACTGGGAATAATTATTAATATTAAATCGTATCGAAGGAGTAACTGAAGTAAAAATGCAAATAAATATTTCGTTCAAATTGTTGTGGATAGAAAAAAAAGAAACATTTTTAATAATTGCATGGACTACAGAAATCAATTACTGATAAATCATAAGGACTTAAACAACAGACAGAAAATTGTAAGGCTGATCATAGGCAATCTTCAAAATATATTTACTTTCGCGACTTTATTCTGTTTTGTGTATTTTAATAGTTGGATTCATTTTCTTTTAAAATGGGTGTTACCAACCTCTGAACTTATATAAAGTTGACCTCAACATATGTAACGAGCAAAAATAAGAACAAAGTGCCGATTCCATGTGTTAGCTATCTGCGCCATGTCTTTAAAAACCTTAATGGCATGAATATAGTTGTTTGTTAAAAATGGAAACTATAAGGAACAATAATTACATCCTGTTCCTTTACAGACAAACGTATTCGGGGTGACAACAGAGCCGTTATTGCATGATTGAAGGAGCTTTTGAGATTTGCCATACAATTTAAGTTGCTAAATAATTAAAAGAAAAAAATAAATTTTAAAATCCAAAATTGAGAGTATTCGGTGGTCCATTAAGTTTTTAGATTTATTCATTTAAGATTTTTTCAAGTATTTCCTGCGTTGCACCTGTTGAGATTTATCTAGAGAAATTGACAGGGCGTGAAATTCTTGTTACTACATCCATATATTATGTTTGTGCTTAAGCGTATATTCACTTTTAAACATCTATATGCACACTTTCACACTGAGATTAGGTAGATAGGTAGAGAGATTAACTATACGATAGACATGTGTGGGTGTGTATACAGACACAAATATATATAGAGAGAGAAGAGAGAGAGAAAGAGAAATCTGAATTAAACATATACTGCTTGCTGAATTTTGAATTTTGAATAGTTATCACTTTTGATTTTGTTTTTAAAAGAAACTGCTATTTACTAGTAGTTGAAATACTTAGAGCCATTAAAGGGGTAGAACTCATTGCTTCGAGACTTTTAAAAAAGTGAACTGAATAATTCAATTTTCTCCTTATACCTATAAATTAACCCATTACTAAAAAATCTGTTAGCAAGTTTCAATTCTGTTTATTTATCCTTTTATATTATACATTAATTCATTTCTATAAACGGTTCTCACCTTCGCCTGGAATTAATTTAAAAATTCTTATGTAGTTTCGATGCCCAAACGAAACTAAAGAATATATTATTAATCTCCATTTAATTTTAGTATGAATGTTAATACAGAAATTTATCTGATCTAATTTGTTTTTCAATTATTTAATTACTCTTTATTTTCCTGAATGTTTGTATATCTGGCCAGCAATTTAAAAATAATCATCATTATCTTAGCAACTATTTGCCAAATGTCGTTTTCGTTTTTGTGCTGAGAGCAACAATTCGATAAATATAAATATTTTAGCAAAAGCCACAGATATCAAGTCTTGTCATAAAATCTTCAACAACGTACGGTTATAATAATGGTTAACAAATAAAAACAAAATAAATAGATAAATATACCAAAATGAATTAAAGTTTCCAATAGGAAGCTTTATAAATGCTTCCTTCGTGCCAGCCACAATACTATTTACTCATCACATTTTAAACATACATAATAGCGCAAATCAATCTAAGTGGAGTTTGATTTGGATGCTGACTTGATGCTCAAGTTTGGTGCCTAGTGCAATAAAAAAAAATCTAGTGTGATTGCACCCACCAAGAAACATACGAAAGCATCACTTAAACAGTATTAATTACATTTTCCGGCCTGAAAGTTCGAGAAATTTCGTAGAAAATATGCGCTCTCTGTCAGGAATCGAACCTATAAACGTAATTGGTAACATCGTCTGATCTGACGTGATATTAACCATTCCGCTTCAAAGAAGTGTTTGACTAGCAAAGTCCGAATTACTATTTATAAACAGTCATCTTCGATGATTTTTTTCGAGCGATATCTACTCATGAAACCTATCTTAACGCAAACAGTGAAAAGCTATCATGAAATTGATTATGTCCGATAATTATTTAATATATTTTTCGCTTATGTGTTAATTTTATAGATATAATTTATTTAATTAAATGGTGCGTTTTTTAATTAAACAGTATTAATTATATTTACCGGCACACTCTGACAGGAATCAAACCTGTAACACTAATGGGAACCGTATTTACTCAAATGATATACATTGAATATATATTTATTAGCATATTCACGATGTTTCGTCCGTTGTATTCTTTGTGAGTTCAAGATCTGTCTACTGCACTGGTGAACAAAAACAAAAAAAAAACTGAGTTAAAGGAGATAACTGAAACATCATGAAGAGGCATGACACGTGAAACTAGAACAACCTGCCCTGGTGGACGAAATAAAGTCTTCAGTTCGAAATTTCAATCCCCTGAAGAAGGCTGTGGTATACAACGGCCGAAAGATCGTGAATATGGAAACAAAGATGAGGACAGCAGTCTAAATAATATAAATAATATAAATACGTCATCTCAGAAATATAGACAGATATTATTTTACTTTTGTTTATAAATTCTTGTTGCAAGTTCTATAAGTTATAATTCCTTGTTATGAAGACAAATTTAAGGATTTTATTAATCCTTACATTTACCTTGATAAAGTCTACTAGAAGACAAGATGCATTGATAAAAAAAAAATTGTCTTTTGTTTTTATTCATATGCGGGTATATGTGTGTAGGCACACAAAGGCATCTTACATAGCAATATATAATACACAAGTTAAATATTTAAAAAATATAGTAGATGTATGCTCATGCTTCTTTTTTTGGTTATTC
Organism: Acanthosepion pharaonis; assembly: GCA_903632075.3. Lineage (NCBI taxonomy): Eukaryota > Metazoa > Mollusca > Cephalopoda > Sepiida > Sepiidae > Acanthosepion > Acanthosepion pharaonis. The sequence goes on from CAHIKZ030000324.1 coordinate 2,877,532, forward strand.
AAAATTATATATATATATATATATATATATATATATATATATATATATATATATATATATGTATCTATGTATGAAAGCAAATATCGATACTCTAAATTGTAAGTACTGTTTTTAACATTTATCATACTTCTATATGGGAGTATAAACATTTACATGAATTTTAACATATCTCAGGAGCATATATATTTGCAACTTGATAGTTTTCAAAGGAACTTATTCCAAATATTTAGAAATGCTGATCAGACAAACGGTTTGATGGGAGTCTTTGGATGAAAGATTCGCAGAAGAGATTACATGAAAGTGCAAGTGTTTAATTCTATCCATTCAGAAGTCAGAAAAGAAAAAAAGCGGGGAATCGTCGCCAATATGTCGATTCACATAAGCACGAGAAAGAAAATGAGACACCATCCTTAGTTTCCATAATATAACACCTTCAAAAATTTGGTTGCTGCTTTGTTTTTTTTTTGCGGGGGGGGTGCTTAGTTTTTCGATAAGCCATGAAGTGAAAAAATATTCAATGTTCCATTGACTGCCATTTGCCAGACTATAGGTATGTGAATTTGTTCTCTACTTTTCTCTGTATTGTTTATTTCATCTGCTACTTTAATCAAATTCTATTGTATTCATATTTGCATACCCATCGAAAGTAATGTCATGAGTTTCAGTTTAAATATATTTTGTTTGTTGTTGGCAGCGTTCATCAAAGGAAGACTGGTGTTCTATTTTATTCAATTTTCTTTACTAATATTATATACGTCCTATCATATTTTCTACGCCACCACTATTAACTATTCTTCTAACATATGTAATATTTCAATTTTCATTCAGTTTCGTGAAATATTATGAAAAATATAATTGCCTGATTTGAAGTGGTTTTCGATAACTTGGTCCTTATTTTTAACGATTGTTTTTATTATTCTTTTGAGAATAATGATGACATAAATAGCAGTACGATATGATGTTTATAAAACTTTGCAAATAGTTGAGAATGATGCAGAGAATATTCTGTTTAAAATTCATAAGAAAACAACTGTGTAAAATCGTTTACTCTCATGGACACAAAAATATACCGATATAAGAACAACCATATACCCACATTGAATCATATATACATACATATATATATATATATATATATATATATATATATATATATATATATAATAATTTTCATGCCCTCTAGCCTTTAAACCATTCATCCAAAAGATGTATATACTCAAAAAAACAAAAAAATGGAGAATGTACATAAATACATTTCAAAATAAATATAAAGTGAATTAAAGAAGGAGACATAGAAAAAAAGGCACGCGCCCGAAAGCTAAAAACAAGCGGAAGTGACCTAAAATGTTCAAGACAAGTATAACAAAAGCAATCGTATACTGGGAATTAAATTTGAAAAAATCCACATAACAAAAAATGGGAAAGGACTTAAACCAAACGAAATAATAAATTGGAAAACAAAATGGATGAATAAAAAACAAAGAGGAATACAAGAAATGAATGGGAAGACATGTCGCAATATAAATTTGACGAAAAAGAAGTAAAAATGGAATGAAAAAGAAGAGAGAAAGGGCCATAAATGAGTTGCATTGGAGGTGGATAGGAAAATGTAGAAAAAATATTCCGAAATATGAAAGCGTATTGCTTCATTCGATTGATGTGTTTGGGGTCCGAGTGATAATGTAGATTGGAGAAATTAAGAAAATGTAGAAGGGCAAAAAAGAAAAAAGATCCTCTTATGATTACATTCGTAATTCATTGTCAACAAAAGAAAAGAAGAATAATCATATAGTATTTCGTTTTTCCTCTTTTTTTCAGATTTTCTCTCTTTTGATATCTATCTATCTATCTATATATATATCTCTCTATATATATATATATATATATATATATATATATATATATATATATATATATATATATATATATTCAGTCACCTTCAAGACGATAAAACAGACAACCACTTGCTTGCTGGCCCATGTGAGTATAGAATTCGCTCTAGCAGAAACCCATTTACATTTTTCATTTTTTTTTTTTTTGTTCTTTTCGTTTTTAAATTTTTCTATTTCTTCCCTCCCCCCCCTCAAAGGCATTTTGTCCCAATGATTCTCCTTATTTGATAGTTTAGTAAGAAATCCCGGTTCGAAAGTTAAAAAAAAGAAAAAAAAAAGGAAAACGGGAAAAACGTCTTTGTCTAGATGCGATAATAAATCCGGGTAACCGTATTTTCAATTTGTTTTTAGAATAGACAATGGGACTTATACTAAGTTAAAACTTAATGTGATAGGATATAGCCAAGTATGATCCAGGACTCCTTACCTGTTGTCTCCCCCCCCCAAATCCTTCCCTCTGTTTTGTGTCGTCGTTTTTTGTGTTATCTGTAATAGGAGTAGGTAGTCTCTTCTACCGCCCGGTCAACACTCTCCCCCTTCTTTTGGACATGAGTAGAGGCTTACACCTTGTTTCTTGTCTAGGAAGGGGTTCCCGATACTGTTTTCTCTCTCCGTCCTCTGTATTAGTGCAGCTCTGTTTCTCTCGTGATGCGTGCAGTCTGTGGCAACATCTCTTCATTCTGAGGGTACACGGTTGACAGTTCTCTGGTTGCTGTTTCCGACTGGTAGTTAGGAGCCCTAACTCTTGCGTAGCGTCTTGAGCGGATGCTCTGATCAACAGTTGTATAATACCGGGGTGTTTGTAGTGCCATGTCGCGCATGGAAAGGTGACCCTGCAGTCACCTCCGGTGGGCAACCCTGAGGCCACATAATGATGCAGATTTTGCCAACTCCTCTCTGCCCGCGTCACGGTCGAAACTGTCTGTTTCTTTTACTTCGGGCCTTCTCATCTTACAAACAAAATTCAACATGAGTTACAAAAACCGAAAGATTAACCCTAAACCACCTAAACCCCTCAACATTTCGTTCTCCAACATCCGGGGAATTAGGACAAACTTCTGCAGTCTGGAATCTTTCCTCTCTGCAAACGGCCCGGATGTGCTGGCTCTCTGTGAGACAAACCTTATCTCATCTATCCCCTCTTCTGATCTCTCGATCCCCGGCTATCTTCCTCTCATCAGAAAAGACTCTCTAACCCACATGCACGGTCTTGGTGTCTACGTCAAGGAACATTTCCCTCTGGCTCTGGCCAGAGGGAAATGTCCTCTCTCGAATCGCCGGACCAGTCATACATGTGTCTCCGACTCTCTCTCCTCAATGCGGTAAGCTATCTCTTCTTCCTTTACCGCTCTCCATCCTCTCAAGACTGTGAGATACTTGATAGCATTTCCGACAACATAGACAAGGCTCTCTCCCTCCACCCGTTTGCTCACATTTTTGTGTTTGGAGACTTTAACGCGCATCACACCTTGTGGCTTAAGAATGCTACTACTGACCACGCAGGCATTCAAACGCTCAATTTTTCAATCTCTCATTCCCTCACACAGATAGTCAACTTCCCCACTCGTTTTGCCTTCAACCAGGAAGGTAAAGCCTCTCTACTCGACCTGTGCTTTACCTCCATCCCCGAATCCTGCAGCGCCTCGCAACTCTGCCCTTTTGGTAACTCTGACCATGCAGTCGTATCGGTTAACATCTCCTTTAACTCCATTCCCTATAAAGAACCTCCTACCACTAGAACTTCGTTCTATTATCAACGAGCTGACTGGGACGCACTCCGTGATTTCCTCCGCGATGTCCCCTGGGATGGAGTCTTTAAGCTCCCCGTCCAAGAATGTGCTTCTGAGGTCTCTTCCTGGGTTAAAGCTGGAATCGACGCTTTCATCCCATCAAGGAAATATCGCGCTCCTCCCCCTGGTTCTCGGCTGCTTGCTCAGCCGCCATCGCCCATAGGAACCACTACTTCCACCTATACCGTAGCGACATGTCTGACTGCAACAGACGTCTCTTCGCCTCCGCCCGTAATGAATGTAAGCGTGTCCTCAATGATGCTAAGTCACTATTTGCGGCTCGAATGAAGGAACGTATTGCATCACGCAAATTTGGCTCCAAAGATTATTGGCGTCTCTGCAAGAGCGTATTGAACAATTGCAAACCCTCTATACCTCCTTTATTCAACCAGTTCGAAGTTCTGACCTCCTCTACCGACAAGGCTGAATGTTTTGCTCGGAAATTTTCATTCAAATCGACGCTCGACTCTTCCGGTGTACCCATACCCGACTTCCCTCTTAGAACTGAGGCCATATTGAGTGTGTTAAACATAACCCCATCTTTGGTACTGGGCGTTATCTCTAATTTAGATCCCAACAAAGCTAGTGGTGGTGACGGGATACCAGCCATTGTCTTAAAGAAATGCGCGCCTGAACTGGCGCCTGCCCTGCGAAACTATACAACTACTGCCTCAAGGAATCTTGTTTTCCTGACTGCTTGAAGTCCTCTTCGATCGTTCCTGTCTTCAAGAACTCCGGCGACACCTCTAACCCTTCCAACTACCGTCCTATCAGTCTGCTTCCCCTCTTCGGCAAAGTCTTCGAAGATCTAATCAATACCGTGGTAGTTAACCACCTCACATCCCTTAATCTGCTCTCAGACAAAGCAATATGGTTTCCGCTTTGCCCGATCTACAGCCGATGTGCTCACAGCCATCACTGAAACAGTCTAGCGAGCTCTCCAAAATAATGGGGAAGCCCGAGCCGTGGCACTAGACATCTCCAAATCATTTGATAAGGTTTGACATGCCGGCCTTCTGCGCAAGCTCTAGGGTTATGGCATTACGGGTCGATTATATAACGTAATACAATCATTCCTGTCAAACCGTGAATTGAAGGTTGTTCACAACGGATTCTCCTCCAGTTCCTATCCCACGAACGCAGGTGTTCCTCAAGGCTCCATCCTAGGTCCCACTCTATTCCTTATCTACATAAATGACCTTCCTGACGCCGTAACTTCCCAAGTAGGCATCTACGCGGATGACACCACAATTTATTCCTGCCTCAAAAACAAATCTAGTCTCGCTGACAAAACTCACCTTGCCGTGCGTCTCGAAAAGGACCTCCACTCGATTGTGAACTGGGGCATGAATTGGCTGGTCAACTTCAACTCTTCGAAGACAAAACTGCTCTCTATTAATCACCACAGAGAGCCTTCCCTTCCCTCCATTAGAATGTCTGACGCTCAACTTCTCGAGGGCAACTCTCTGCGGCTTCTCGGTCTCACGTTGACTGCTGACCTGAGATGGAAAGTTGGCTCCCTGATCCGCGCTAGGAAGTTTTTCTCCCCTGAGTCGATCCTCCAGATATACAATTCCACAATTCACCCTTGCATGGAGTATTGCTGCCATATATGGTCTGGCGCCCCTTCTGTTTGCCTCGGGGTTCTTGATAGGCTCCAGAGGCGGATATGCAACATGGTTGGCCCTGCCCTGGCGTCTCGTCCACAGTCACTTTCTCACAGACGCGCCGTCGTCTACCTCTGTCTGTTCTACAAATACTTTCATGGAAATTGCTCCGAGGAGCTGCATTCGCAGGCGTCATGAGTTCCAGCGCCCTACGAGGCTGGCATTCCGCTCTCACCCCTTCACTGTCGAAACTCCTAAATGTAGCCGTCTCATGTCTCGCACCTCTCGCCTGTGGAACTCCCTTCCCTTCCTGTTTCAAATGTAATGTCAATCGACATCTCCAGTTGCCTTAATCTATCCACTACCCTCATCCTTTCTTCTATCACTCCTATCTGATCTTGCTATTTCCTGTAACCCCTTGCATCCTAGTGGCTTCCCGCCTTGCTTGGGGTGAAACGCTTAAAAAAATATATATATATGCTTCTAAAAAAATTAAACGCCTATTTATCCACTTTTATCAAATGTAAATCAAATTCTGATACCCGATCGCATAGACTACTCTACTTATTATCAGTTTCCATAAACATAAAATTGTAAATGCTAGACTTACGTTTGCCCGATCATATATCTGTACAAACGAGTTAAACTTTTATTGAACTAATAATAATGTCTACAATAGTTTGAAAAAAATTAATACGGATATATGTCCATCTTCTTATTACATATAACCACATTTCTCAATAAATAAAAGCTTTTTTCATTGTTGCCAAGTGTCAAATAGAAAGGTTAACACATCTTTAACTAAAAAATAGAAACAAAATCAGAGAGAACGAGGTAGAATGATATATGGAGACGAAAAAAATAAGTTATTCGTGTTTACCAGAGGGAGCTCTAGCTCCAACCAAAATAGCTTAGTTTTGAAAATCTACAAATAATTTTTCTTTCTTCATATTTAGCTTAGCTTTCGGAAAGCATCTTTCGCTATTTCAATTCACCTTCGAATTTTGGTGTCGTATTTTTCGTCAAATGAAGAAAACATATAGGATTATGTTTTTATGCAGTACCGATTTGTACGGGGATACAGTATATTCATGTTACTAGGTATTAGAAATTATGATAAAAGGAAAACATTTGGGAATTTTTTTTATCAGGTTATACTAGTAGCATTGTGTAGTCTGTGAGATTTAGAAGGCGATGTATTGTATGAAATGTTTCATTGCGGTGAAATAATCCAGTACAAACAATTGTTTACGTTGAATTAGAACTGTGTGAAAGCGATAGGATTGTGGTTCTTATAGAGTTTGGTTCGTCATTTCGAATAATTACTGCGCATTTTGCGTGCTTGGATGTTTACAACAGGATAATTTGAATATTTCTCTATCAGTCAACATGATTCTGGATATTAAAGTTGTATTTCTGCTCGCCAAGATCAACACATTGTAAAGACATTAGACGGTATGCGCATGTCATCCTCAGCGCAGAACACTGCAAACATAAGAGGATCATAGAACAACGAACGCAGAATTATTTTCTTGCCGTATTATTACGCGCCAAACTGACTATTGCAAGACATTCACTTCCGTTACAACTCTATTGTAAGTGTTTCCATTGGTGTCACAAATAGATCATCCGCGAAATCGAATAGGAATCCATGACAGAAAGCAGATTTTTGTTTTATGCAAGTGGATGTCATCTGCATGTACATCATACACTTGGGGAGAAACATTTTTCAGCATACACATGCAGAATCCATAGCATAATAAGTTAAAACTCTTTCACCATCTTTTTGTCCAGGCTATATTTTGCCCGTTCTGCTGCTATTCCATCAAGTGGAAGGCGATTTTATTTTCGAGCAGGAAAATAGCTGCCCACATGTTTCTTGTGTTACTCAACGTGCTTTGCAAAGTTTTCTTCAATATATATCTCGTCACGATCTCCATCTCTCCGCCACATTAAATATCTGCAACAATGCCTGACTCTTTGAGCTTGCTCACCTACAATACTTGTTGCATTGAATCATCAAGTGTAAGAAGAGGAGAATGGTGGCAGAATACAGACCTCTTTAAACACCAAAGGGGGGCAATATATAGTTCATTTGAGTTGAGTTGCTTTTATTTTGGAACCTGTGCGCCTATTGATTCCCGTATATGATCCTTTCCATTAATAGTGCGCTTAATAATGCGTAAATTGTACACGTCCTCTAAGTGGTCGGATTTTTTTTTACCTTTATATATGGGAAGAGAGAGGTATATATATAGAGAGTGAGAGAAAGGAAGGAGCAGACGAGAGATTTTTTACCATCATCCACATAATGTCCTTGCTAAACTATTGATAGATAAATCAGACTATTTTAAATTATAATATTTTATATTTTATACTTTTCTTGAAAAATATGTACATGTATGTTTGGAAACGTCATTACAATATTTTAATGTATGTAATAAAAAAAAACGTGGGGATGACTTTGCATGAATACATGTAACTAATATTGCTTCGCCCATTAAAAAGGGAACAATCTATGAAAAATATTTTCATATTTAAACATGACCATAATGTTTTAAGATATAACATTTATTATTATCAATTTTTTTCTTTTTTTGCTTTAATCGCAGTAATTTCAGTGTTATGGAGAAACGCCCTTATATGATTTTCTTTGCTACAGTTGTTATCCCGGGGTTCTGTAGTAAGAAATTAATTGTTTATACTGCAAGATGCTGTTCAACTATCGATGTATTTTGATTGCTTAAATTAATACTAGTGATTTTATTGAACTGGTCGTTGACTCGTTCTTCCACCATATTCGATAGGTCATAATTTTCATCTCACAACCAGCCGAACTTACACAACATAGGTATAGAGGAAAACAGCGTTTGTATTGTATGAGAATTTGTTAGAATAATATTTTAATATAAAGCGGCACAATTATTACTTGATCTGAGTTGATCATTTATTTTATTTCTTGGACAAGGCTTGTCAATAGTGATATTTCCAGCAAAACTTATGTTGTCCTCGTTATTATACTAGACATCATCCATTAACACAAAGATAAGACTGTTGAGTTTTATCAGATTTTCGAGTATTCAAAACACTTGGGTATTATTTCATCCATTACACATTGACTGATGGAGTCAGTATGATTCAAAATATAATTTATCCACCCATAAAATGTGTGAAAGCCAATCCCAATCTATACATTTTTTTTTCTTTGAGGTCACTATAAAAGGAATCCCGTGTAACAAATTTAATTTATATCTCGCCAAAATATTGCCATGAATTGGCGCAAAACCAAATTTAGAGTAAATATTGATTTTCCCCGTTTACTGACACACACACACACACACACACACACACACACACACACATATATATATATATATATATATATATATATATATATATATATATATATATATATATGAGTGTTTAATGTTTGTAAATATGTGTAGCTAAAAGTTCTCAGTAAAATCTAGGCAAGATGCTAAAATAAATTTTCATGCTTAATCATTTGCTCAGATTTCAGGAAATATGTCGTACAACAAAATTTTCAGTATGCTTATATATATATATATATATATATATATATATATATATATATATATAATAAACTCGGTTTCTACGTATGAGGATCTGACAACTGAACTGATTTAGTTATGAAATTTTGTCCGATAATCTTAAGTGGCAATTAAGACCCGTTAAGGATTTACAAAGGAGGCCACATATGGAGCAAGAGTAAGTATTGTGGGATGAGATCACTGTTAGGTTGGTTGACCTTTTAGATATTGCTCTCGATTCTTGAAGACGATTCAGACAAGCTGATTGAGGACTGCTGAGTCGGCTAAAACGAGTTGATCTCCATTCTACCCGCTCCAAGGCTAAGCGCTGGAGGGTGTTATGCGGTATATTGACAGATGACTAGTTGCTCTTCAGCTTGTCATTGTATCTTAACATGGGCGTCCTACATTGCTGTAGCCCTGATCTAACGGGCCCTGCATTAGGATCTTGGGTATCCTGTCATCAGACACGCTCAAGACATGCTCAGTCCACCGTAACTGAGACTGTATGTGAAAAGTCCCGATTCGTCCACTATTACACCTGTTAAACAGGTCTACGTTAGGTTCCTATCTTGATGGTTAACTCCACAGATGGAACGTAGACATCTTTTATGTTAAACACCCAGCTGACGTATATGGTACCTGTAATGTGCCCACTATTCCTGAGCCATACAAAAGGATGGCAAGGACAACAGCTCTGTAAAACCGAATTTTTGTATCCAGTCGAATAACCCGCTCATTCCACAAGTGATGGCGAAGATTGCCGAAAGCACTGGTAGCCTTAGCAATCCGATGCATGGTTTCATCATCTAAAGTTCCACTGTAGTTGACGTTTCTACCAAGATAGGTGAAAGACTTTACATAGTTCAGGGCTTTGTCTTCTACTTCAATGGCTTCTCTGGAAATTTGTAGACTGGTGGTTTTTGTTTCTCACCACAGAATTGTTGGTGCACTACTTCAGTTTTCTTTATGCTATGTGTAAGACCAAAGGCTTTACGTGCAGCAGAGAAAAGATTTATTAGATGTTGGGCCTCCTCAAAGGATGTCACAAAAAGAGCAGCATCATCAGCAAACAACACATCATGAATAATCTGTGTACGAAGGTGCGTCTTGGCTTTGAAGCGCTGATGATTGAAGAGACTACCAGTTGTTCGAAAGTGAAACTTGACGCCGTTCTCTGTGTCTGCGAATGTATATTTCAGCATCACCAGAAAGTAAAGGGCAAAAAGTACAGGGGCCATGACACACCCTTTCTTGGTCCCATTTGTGACATCAAAGGATTCTGACATCATATCATCAGACACGATATTAGCTTTTAGTCCTTCGTGAAAGGAGATGATGATCTTTAACATGTTTTCTGGGATGCTGAGTTTCCTCAAGACTTACCAAAGAACCTCCCGTTTCACAGTGTCAAAGGCCTTCGTCAATTCCACAAACATCATTTACGATTCCTGGTTTTTCTCACGAACCTTCTCTGCAATTTGAAGAGAAAATATCATGTCAATGGTGCCACGACTAAACCAAAAACCACACTGTGATTCAGGATAGATGTTGTCAACAAGGTATATATTGGTTCTGTTTAGAATCAGTCTAGCTAGGATTTTGCCTGCAATTGAAAGTAGTGATATCCCCCGATGATTACCACAGACATACCTGAAACCCTTGTTTTTTGTAGAGGTGTTTGATAGAGGCGTTTTTATAATCCCGTGGGATACAACCTGCCTTCCATATCTCCACGAAAAAAGAGCTGTAACTTTTCCATCAACTTTTGGCCATCATGCTTATATACTTCGGGTGGAATAGGATCCTTAGAAGTAGGTGATTTTCTAGATGTGATTTGCTTGATGGAGTCACCTCTTGATAGGTAGGTTCAAAAAAGAACTCCGGAATTTCCGGATTTTGCTCAATTGATCTGATGGTTTTCTCATCAGTAACCGAAATGGTGTTTAACACAGTTTCGAAATGCTCTTTTCAGCGATCTCAAATATCAGACTTATCCGTCAAGAGAGTTTCACTATCATCGGTGGAGATTGGAGCGACACCACTTTTCTGAGGACCGAAAATGCTCTTGAGGTCAACATAGAAAGCCTTTAAATCCTTTCTATCTGAAGCTTCTTGGAGTTCAGTGGCCCTTTTCAGACCACCAACGCTCTTTCATGGCACTGATAGCTCGTTGAACTTGACTTTTGCACTTCTCGTAAACAATCTTCTTAGTGGACGAGTTCTTGTCCTCAATCCATGCTTTATGAGAAGAGTGCAATTGATCTATAAGCTGCTGAAACTCTGAATTATTGTCATCAAACCAATCTTGTTATTTACAATGTGAAAGGCCGAGAAACTCCAAGGATATAGAATGTGTTGCATCTCGCAGAGCTTTCCAAGGATTCGATATTATTGGTAAATGTTTACAGAATCAAATGCAGCATCAAGTTTGTCAGGTAGCTCAATTTTCGTTTCAGTCGATTTAAGAGCGAAGTACGTTAATTCGCATGGGCACTGTAGATATCATAACTCTTCGCTTTTGCAGATGCAGTGTAGCTTTACTCTGAAGTAGAGCGTGATCTGACAGATATCATGTTGTGTGGAATGGACGCGTTATCTTGAAATCATTTATGTCCCGTCTTTTGCTGATGACGTAGTCGATCAGATGCCAGTCTTTCGAACGAGGATGCATCTACGTGGCCTTACGACAGCTGGGTTGCTGCTAGAAGGTATTAGTAATATTAAGGTCAGATAGTGAGAAAGTGTAATCTATTCGAATTCACACGACCAATAAGATGGTGACCTAAAACGCTCTTCCAAAAATGATAATCATTGCCAACATGAGCATTGAAGTCACTTGTAAGGATTAATCTATCCTTATGTTGGACTATGGAGATGGCATCCCGAAGAAGATTGTAAAAATCATCTTTGTTTTGATCTGAACTAGCTAAGGTTGTGCGTAACAGCTAACCATAGTCACACGGGTGTTGCACTCCAGACTGAAGGTTAATGTCATTATAAAATCTGAAAGATCTTTAGGTAAGGAAAACAGTGAGCTAGCAAGGTCTGATTTGATGGCGAAGCCAACATCAGAATGGCTCTTTCTCAGTCTTGCCAGCCCATATAAACACGTATCCACCTTTCTCTTCCCTAAGCTGAGAATTGCTAGCCAGACGTGTTTCACTAATGGCCGCTATGTCGATGTTATATTCCTTCAACTCGATAGCTGATATACGCCCTGGTGCAGAATCATTGTCCTGGAGAATACGAACATTCCAGGATCCAGAATGAAAATTCCTCTTATATTTCGTTTGATCTTTCTTGCTGTTTCGACTGCGTTATTAGATAACCAGGCAGCTGCAGCTGGCTGTCAAGTCTCTGTGAGAGTAAGCAACGTTTAGAGCTCTTTTTATCGCCCCATCCACATAATAGGAAAAGCAGTGTAGATCCTAAATAGGGCTGCTTTGTCACCGATGGAGGACACGGACATCACAATTGCTCATGGGTTTGGGAAAGAACAGCCTTCCAGTAATATCCTTTACCTGACCCCGTCGACTTCACTCTCACGCCGGGGAACCTTGCAAGTGAAGTGTGTGAATAAGAATGAACGAATGAAGGTAAACCGCTACAAAATCCACACAAGTGATTTGATTAAAGTTGTGAAGGCTTGTGCATAACCATCCACACCTTTCAGAACTATTGTTACACTCAGTCGGTGAAAATAAATGCCAAAGACGAAGCAGACAATAGATGTAAGATGTTTCCATCTCCTAGACTAGTGGTGTTCTATAACACTAAAGAGCTAGGTCAGCCATGGAAGACACTATTTGCCCATAGCTGGGACCCTAACTGGTGATACCACCCCAGGTCAGGGCGGACCTGAGAACAACAGCAATTAAAATGTGATTACACGCTCATCAAATCCTCCAATCTCCTGATGAGAAAACTTACTACCGGATGTAGTTTATCGTCATTCGTCATATATATATATATATTTTATATATATATATATATATATATATATATATATATATATATATATATATATATTTCCTAGTATGACGAATGACGATATATATATATATATATATATATATATATATATATATATATATATATATATAATATAGAAAAAGAAATTTAGAGAGAGAAAAGAATATAAATGCAGAGAGGGGCGTTGACAAATTATGAATTCAGTTTTTTAAAAACAGCAATTACATTTCACAGGTTTTATACTAATCTTCAGAAGAAAACCATAATACTGATTCCATGTAATTTGTTTTTGCGAAAATAATTTGTCTTGTGATAAGCTGATTCTTATATTTTACTTAACCTAACGAAAAGTGGCCAGGGGAAATTCCAATAACAGCATATAAAAATATTTTCTTTAACCTGTTTATTTATGCACACTAAATAAAAAATACATTTCTACATCTACAAATATATTTGCATTTCACATTACGTGTTAACAGGAAATGTCTCTAGATCCCAACCATAGAGCATGTGATACTACTCTAAGATCAGCATTAATGCAACATTGTATTTCATCTTGTTGATGATTATGGAAAAATGGATTTTATCAGCAAATTGAAAATAAATTAAACATACAAATTTTCTGGAGATACATTTATCGTAAGAATTAACATATCCTCTCTTCTACCTATCCAAGTTATGTTAATTGATTTGATGACTTGTAGAAGTTACTTGACAGCGCAAAGAGTTCAGAAGGATGGTTCATTCAGATCTTACCTAAAGCCTGTAGATGAGAATATTGATGGACAATCTCTGAAAACTTTTAAATTGGGTAGAGTGGAAAATATCTTGGAATTCGTTAAATATTTACTTAGATTTTTTAATGTAAATCTTTGGTTGCAATGTACCTCATAAAGGCCAAAAAACGAATTGTAATACTCTCTCCAATGATGACCCCTGAACTCAGGAAACAATTTGATTTAATTCACTTGTTAGAGTAAATAACATTTTTATACTTCAGAGTAACATTATCTCACTTCATTTTCCTAGGCAATTCTACATTGGTCTAGAAGACGTACTGATGGTGACCTCAAATGACCGTAGAAATATATAACAATATAGCCTGTTTTATTACGTGAGAACATTCATTAAGGAAAAAAAATGTTACAGGGAATTTCCGTTGTGAGTATGGCGTATATGATGAAACTAACTGGACACAATAATCAATATGTTTAAGTTCGCTCCATTGTGTTTATTAATAAATTATTATTATTAAATTATATTATTATAATAAATTTTAGAATGAAAATAAATATCCTGAGAGCAAGTGTCTGAAAATATCAGAAATAAGATATTTCATATTTATCCACTCATCAATTTTCCCATGTTCATAACTCTGCTAATTTCTAACATAATATTTGCCTCAAAATAATGTGATATAGAATAATAAAATACTCTTAATATTATATGTTTATTAATATCAATTCATCATCGATAATACCAGGGATAGTATTCGGATAGAAGCGATTGTTCAGGTTTCAAAAGCATGTGCAATTAACTATTCTCGTTAATGCAGCAAATTTAGCGAAACAACATAATGAAACAAACGCATAATATCCCCCCTATATATATATATATATATATATATATATATATATATATATATATATATATATATATATGGAGATTTTTTTTAATCCGACTTCATTATCTTCATTTGGGAAGTGATATGAAAGTAGATTTATGAAAAAACATATCGAAATATTTGTCTTCATATGACCAAATAGGAGCTACGTTCTATTGAACCATTTGAATAGCGTTGTTAAAATGATCACTGATATTAGTGAAAAATACATGAAATAAATTTATCAAAATTTGCAGTAAAATCATGACATGTAAATTGTTTGTGTTTCTGTAATGGGTTTTAATATTCCTGATTTTCTAAAGAAAGAGATTAATATTTGTACGCTTTCAAAGAAAAAAATTATCTTGGATTAATGAATGTAATGGTGACTGAAAAAAAATTGCGAGCTCGACCCACTTCTCAAAATCGGCCTCAATGATCCAATACAATTATGGGAGGAAGGGTCATGGTTTTATCTGAGTATGTTTCAGCAACTCTCGCGTATATATCTATATCTATATCTATCTATCTATCTATCTATCTATCTATCTATCTATATATATATATATATATATATATATATAGATAGATAGATAGAGATAGATAGATATCTATCTCTCTCTAAACGTATATATATATATATATATATATATATATATATATATATATATATATGCATGAATATGACTGTTAAACTTACGTTTTCCTAGGTCAATTAGAATTGTTATGTGTAGAGAAAAAAGAGGTCAACGTTAGAGACCTTATCGCGCAATGCACGGTTGCTGTAAAAAACTATTAAATAGCTTGATAATTTTTCATCATGCACCAAAATCCATTTTGGGACAAAATATAAAAAAAAGAAATTGTTAAAGTAGAAAATAATTCGTCTAGAGATGTGAAGTGTAAGGAGAGAAAGAGATGGGAGCGGAGAGTGAAGTTCCAAATTGTCCTAATAGCCAGAAGGCGTCGAGTGCATTAGTTCGGCTGTCAACACTAAGGTCAAAATGGTCATCGAGTCAGAGCAACCCATTCATAATTAACAAGTTTGCAATAAATTAGAACGCACATTGATATATATATATATATATATATATATATATATATATATATGGATATATCCTGTAAGAGAGTCTATATACTAATTTATATACATACATGTAGATGTGCGCATATTACAAACAAACATATATGAATATATATATATATTCATATATGTTTATATATATGAGTGTGTGAGAGAGAGTGTGTGTGTAATCTATTATTTATGGATATAAATAAACACGAATATATTTCTGTATTAGCGTATGTTCAACTATATATATATATATATATATATATATATATATATATATATATTCGAGGTATAGACGCATCTATATTTATTATATGACTAGGTCCTTTGTTTTGCTGAATTTCTAAAGATATATCCATATATATGTTCTGTCACTTTCTTAGGTTTGGTGTCTTTTAATGCTTGCTTTGGGGTTTTTTCCCGAGTTCTTAATCTTTAACTAATTTTTAGCACAATATTCAACATTCAATTATAATCCTATTTCAGACTTGTCATGACAACTAGAATAAAATCCTTGCTGAAAAATTTGCAAATACATTATTGCCTAAAATCTCATGCACACATGTCCAAAACATAAACATGTATCTATCTTTCTGTGGAGAGGAAACTCAAGCCTGTTTCTTCTGCTCTAGGTGCAATTATACGCATCAACACATTCCTTCTTATAGGACCATTTATTATTGACAATTTTAATAGCCTTGTCTACGTATGTATGATTGTTTACCTATTCACTTGAACAAGGCCACTGCCTCAGATCTCTTATATCATTATTATTTCACTGGCAATATTGATAATGATTCTTATAAATCCTACTTTACAGCCTGCGAAATTTAGAATTGTATCTCTATATGTTTACTTGCATGTAACAGTAGATGATAGCATTATATGCAACGAATAAATGAGTGCTATATAAAAGGAAATTGAAGACAGAAAATAACAGAAAGCAATATATAAATGGATATCGATAATGTTTTGAAAGGATAGCAAACGGTCATTCGGATATTTGAAAAAAGTATGAAAGATGTGAATATTAGTAATATTCATTTGTATAAACAAAATAATATAATAACAGGATTAGACATATATAGAATGAACATTCCAAACATCCACTGCGTATATAAAATTATTTAATGTCGATTACATTTCGCCCCACATTTCTACAACGTTTATACATAAAAGTATATGTCTAAAGTTCATAAAGGTAATGTGATTTTCTTTACATTTTCCATCAATTTATAAATAATTCTATGATGGGAAGCGAGGCAAATCCTAGTGGGTGATTAAGTTTGCAATGGCCAAAGAATATAAACGAATGTAGAGGGTATAAAATTCCTGTGAAGATTTGTATGAATGAATTAAATTCTACAAATGTAAATAAGTTTCCATAATCGAAGAGGTCTTGAAGATTTCGAGCTCAGAGAAGGATTTAAAAGAAGTATATATATATATATATATATATATATATATATATATATATATATATATATATATATATATATATATATATGAGGAATAAAAAATATGGGATCATATTAAACATAAGATACAACAATATCCACGTTTAAAACATGAAATGTAAAGGCGCCTTTCGACCGACACATTTTCAAACACAATCGTCAGTAATCTAAAACGGAGTACTAACAAGAAATTTTTTATTAATACCTTAATAAAACAGGATGGTAAGGGGAAAAAAAAAAAATTGTTTTACCTCAAATCATGTAACCGTTCCCCAAATAAGGCCAACAAACTTCATCTCCCGTTGTACGCAGAGGGCCGGCCTACGTATGTTGATAATAACAGACTCAAAATGTCGAGATGGAGTCTGTTCCTAACCCTAATGCAATACCGAAAAGAAATGGGAGAATACTCAGTCCTATAAACACCAGAATTTAATAGATGTTCACTGATAGCAGAGGCATGGGTCTGCGAACACCCGTATGTCACAAACTCATGCCTGCGCACGCAGCTCGGGACATGTTGGGCGATTCTAACCTCAAGCCTCTGGATAGTTTTGCCCACATAGTCGAGCCCGCATCGACATTTAAATTGATAAATAACTAAATTATTATGGTAGGTAGGCAAAACATCCTTACGGCAAGGTGGGGAAAGCCCTCCTGGTTGTAAATATGTTCCTGGCTGTAACGGCATTATAACACCGTTTAATGGATGAAGAGATCTTATCGGCGTATGTCTGACTCTCAGGACCAATCCAAGGGGGCCTGACATATATAGGGCATTTGGAAGGCCTATATTTCTTAATTTCATTGAACTTCCTGATCTTGAGTTCAATGAGTTTTAATAACTGATTCGGGGTAACCGTTCTTAAGAAACAATTCCTTAATTGTTCTCAATTCGGCATCGATTTTACATGTAGACGATAAGATAAAAAAATAACAAACTATCAACCGAATTTTTGTAACTTTGTCCAAAGAGGATGAATATTATGATCCCTGTGTGTTTAAATGAATTTATTTTATGATCAATTAAGATTTAATGAATTATCATTCCATATTTATGGCTATTGAATCTGTAAGTATAGACAAAAAGTGTACGGACATGAGATTGTCTGTGTTTAGGCGTGTATGTATGTGTTTCCATAATTCCTCTATAGTGTAAATAAAATAGCGTGTATATATATATATAT
Source organism: Acanthosepion pharaonis (assembly GCA_903632075.3). Taxonomy (NCBI): domain Eukaryota; kingdom Metazoa; phylum Mollusca; class Cephalopoda; order Sepiida; family Sepiidae; genus Acanthosepion; species Acanthosepion pharaonis. The sequence goes on from CAHIKZ030000324.1 coordinate 2,895,666, forward strand.
ATATATATATATAACGCGGGCGTTTCTGAGTTTTTGAGTTTATTATTCTACTATTTATTATATTGAACTGAGTGTCCACTTTTATATAAACTGTCTCTCTGATATTAAGCAATTTACCCAAAATATAGCATACCTAAAATTATATATTTTATCATATTATATATATATATATATATATATATATATATATATATATATATATATATATATAGAGAGAGAGAGAGAGAGAGAGAAGATAGATAGATAGATAGATAGATAGATATGAAGTGAATTGAGACTGAAGTTACAGTTTACACGTTAACAGAATGACCTTCATTATTTTAAGCTAAGTATCATTAAATGTATCGCAACATTAATAATTATTTTTTCTACTTTCTATTTTATGATGAGTTAAATGTATTTGTCGAGAAGTTGTAGCGCTATATGTGTAAACTGATCAACAGAAGAAAGCCTGTCAAAAGGCAGCAATATATATGGAATGCTAAGACAGTAACTGAAAACGAGGAAAACAATGATTTTAACTAAATAAATTAGGAAAAAATGAAGTAAAGGAAATAAAAAAATCAACGAGAAAAGGACATTAAAACAGAATAAATACCAGGGATAAACATTTTAGGATTATACGAGTAGAGATTAAGCCGGAAAACAAAAAACAGTGCAAAAATTACAAGAGCAAAATGAAATATAGGAGGCAGTATAATGAGAATGATTTTAAGAGAATGTTGTTTAATAACAGAAAAGAAGGAAGAGAAATGAATATTAAGAATTAAAAAATAATCATTGCTTAAATGAAATAAAAAAAAAATGCAAATGAGATGGAAGAATATATATATATATATATATATATATATATATATATATATTTATATATATATATATATATATATATATATATATATATATATATATATATATATATATATATATATATATATATATATATATTATATTATTATTATTATTATTATTAAAAATAAACCGGACTCTATACAGACGACGGTGTCATTCTCCTCCGTAAAATTAGTCAGACTCATTAAGAAAAGAATTGAAATGTTTTTAAAGATCAATAACTAAATCTTGCTACCACAACCAATGTTAAAATGATCAAGTTTCCCGATGTAACTTTAGACCTGAATAATGGTTAATATAAACCATAAACAAAGTATCTATATAATCTTAAATACGTTAAAGAACCAGAAAACTACCATAAAATTCTAGATAATTTACAGAAGTTAGATTATCCAGCTATAAAGAAATATTTGATAACTCTAAAATTAAATATATACAGGCTTTAGAACTAAGCGATCATAAAGTAAATTTAGAGTATTTGGAAATAAACAAAGAAGGTAAAACTAAGCAGAAATATCGTAAACGCAACATCATACGGTTTAATTCACCTTTTATCCGTAATGCCATAACTAATATAAGAAGAACTTTTCTAAATTTAATTTATAAACACATTAAACATTCACGAACGCTAAAAAGATCAGCTATAGGTGCATTAATAACATAATCACATCCATTTTCCTTCATAAGAACATTATATTAAAGAAAAATATTTCTAATAAAGTCAACGCACATTCTTCTAAAAATGAATGCAACTGCCGAAAAATACGATCTGTTTCTTAAACCGCCAATTTATGACTGATAATATTATATTTCAAGCCGGTGACGATGTTAAATTTTATTTTAGATCCACACAATATCCTTGGAAATTTTGCTTTTACCATCATCGAATGGCCTTAAGTAATTTAAAATACAAAAACAGTACTGCTGTCACTAAATGTCTCGGGCAATTAAAGAATGAAGGCATCTGACCATGAATTAACAAGGAAATTATATCTAGAGTAAGGCATATAAAGGAAATAAATGTAATTTATGTTTAGTTGAAAAACTTATTATCTTTAAACATTAAATAACCCAAGCTTATTAAACAAAATAAATGAATAGACGTTACATGAAGTCATATAAATAAATATCGGCTGAAATACGATAATCCAGATTATTTTTTTTTAAATTTTTAATGTACATTACGGTTTATTATTAATGTACATTAATATGTATTTATTTTGAATACAAATTTATGTTTTTTGTTTTAATAAGAACAAGTAATTTCCGTTTCATTAAAAGATATTTAAAAAAATTCAAACAAAATTAAAATATGAATACACCACTAAAACTTTTTCTAATTTTCGGTTGTTTCTTTTTTTTGCATACATATATAAATGCCGCTTATTGTAATTGTCATTTAAAAATATAAATTTTAACATCACAAAAACTGTAATCCGAGCATCATATATAACTACGCCAATGGGGCACCTCGAGGTGGTGTAATGGTTAGCAAGCGTGTCTTACTAGAACAATTACAACTGAGTAGTGAGTTCGATCCTCACTGTGTGGCCCCATACATTCGGCCTTGTGTCACATCTAAGCTACGCTTGGAAAATCACTATAACTACGCCAACGTTGAGATAACAAGATATATTACAATTCAAATTGTGCAACGGTCGGTTCATATTCATCACCTGAAGATTAGGACGTCCATGAAACTCAAACTTATGATAGCGGTGATGGCTAATATGTCTATTTATTAATATACACTTAATAGCACTGTTATATTACACTGAGCACTTTTTGATTAACACCAGCGCTATATGTGCGATATATTATAATTATACACACCCATATATCATATATGTGTGTGTGTGTGCGCGCGCGTGCGTGTGTGTGTGTATCGCACAAAAGAATTCAAATAGAAAAATTGTTCGGTTGCATGGACAACGAGCACTTTTCAATACGTCCAGGTTTTCAGTACCTACTCGAATACATATTAGCTCCTCCATATATATATATATATATATATATATATATATATAGATAGATAGATAGGAAGGAAAAGTTACTTTACTCCGGTAAGGAATGATGTGGACGAAGAAAAATAAAATAATTAAAAATATCTGAAGACTTGTACTTGCGAAATCAAATATAAGAAGCAAGTGTCAATGGAATGAATTTCGTCTTGCAAAAGTAGAGAAATATACGAGATATAAAGACTCAGTAGTTAGAGAAAATACATAGATATTAGGAAACCGGGAAAAGACTGTCATTATCGGAAAACTGAGAGAGATTTTTGAAAAGAGAAGAAACTGTGAATTTGTAAAGAAAAAAACGAAAGAAGATAAAAATAAACTCAACAAATATCATTGTGCATGTTTGAATACTAAATAGATGTTTTGCCGTAACGATATAAAAATTATTTATTCAAGCCATCAGTCGCTTGTGTTATTCCAACGTTTCTTATTTCCAAACGACTTGATCATATTTTTTCTTTTCTTTCATTTATTTTTGTTTCTTTCTTTCAATATTTGTTTTAAATATTTTTCATTATTTATAACTGACGGCTGGTCGGCCATTTTTAATGCAAACATCCCGGCGTATGTTTTCCTTCCTTTCGGTAGCCATTTTGCCCGCCTGTTTCTGACTCTACTTCCGGTGATAAACTATTTCTTTAGACATTTCTTTTACTTCTTTCTCACTCTTCTTTTTTTTTCAAACAAGAATGAATACGAAGGGGATAATTTTAGCTTGATGGTCTCGTGGGAGGAATTTAAATTAGAACGAAATAAAGCCATAAGGAAAAATACTGTGATTTCAGTGTCTGCTATTTTGACTCGATAAGGTCGCATATGCCTCGTGAGTGGCTTACCAAAAGCAACAAGAAAAATCTAAAATGTCGTTCCTCTCTCTCCTCCCTTTCTCTCTCTCTCCATATATATATATATATATATATATATATATATATATATATATATATATATATATATATATATATATATGTGACCTGTTTTATTAATGATTTCATGATTATTTTATTTAAAATTTGCGATTATCAAGTTTAGTGTATATATTTGTTTGAACAAAGGTGTTCTGAAATGTTCTCGGCCCACCTAACGTTCCAAAATCTGATAAAATGACAAAGTATCAGAATATCTTCTAATTTTTGAAAGATATCTTGTTCAGGTTGAAAACTTTTAAACTTCTCAATGAAAATATGTAATTAAACCGTAGCAGAAATTCTAGCGGCATTGTCCTAATAATCAGACTATTATGATACTCTCTCCCATTAACTCCTTATTTACAATTCTGAGTTTAGCAACGTCATCTCTAGTTGTAGTTTTTGTAGACAAAAGTCAGCAAATAAATATTCTCGAACGAAGTTGGTCTTTCCAAATTGTTCATGGTTTTATTTAAATTGCTTCTACTTCTGCAATTGTATTTTAATAGTACCAATAATAATCTAATTGAACACATAATATAAGTGGTAGTTGTGGCTGCCATATAAAACCAGTGGAATTACAAGACGGCGAAACACAGCAGCAGCCAATAAATAATGAATCTAGAATAACAATTTTAGATAGAGCAGATATCAGATATGAAAATGAGCATGAGGAATTAACGAATCTGCAAGAAAAACAATATGATGATGAAATGAACAGACAAATATTACTGAATATCGTTTTTTAATAATAAAAAAATATAAAAGCCAAGAACTTAAAAATATTCAGATTAGTTAACTGACGACTATAAAATCAAATTGACATTTGGAGAGACTTTTCTAATGCTTTATTTTTGCAGTACAAGGCAAAATGCTATTAAAAATCAATCAATATTAAAAATACTTAATTTTTAAAACTATTGATTTCGTTATAGTATCCTTATTATGAATGATTTGGGCTCACATATTCCAAAACTGTTTAAAAATACAACTACTAAATATAATTTCTATTTTCATTTGTGACATATATATGATATATTTTTCCTAACTTGGAGACTTAACCATGAAAAAACATCCTAGTTGGCATTTGATCTTTTCTCTGATCTTGATTGTACGAATCAATGCGAGATGAACTTAGCTTTTAGCATTTAATAAACCCCAAACCAAGTGAGTATCATTTCATCATGAGAGCAGACCATGAATGTTCTCCAGTCATATCAAGTGGAACTTCCTCGATCCATCGCTAAAGATATTGGAAAAGTGTTCAAATCCCTGTACCATTCCAGAAACTACATGGCTCCTGTTGCCAAGCTCTATATGTACAAGAGCCATTTAAATCAAAAAGGGAGGATTGTTGCCGCGGCTGGCTGGATTTACCCAATCCGCATTTTCCAGCATCGACAGACTTCAAAGGTGTTTACGCGGTATTTTTAATGATGAATGGTTTTCTCCATAAAACCCGCTTCCCAAAGACGAGGTTTGCTTACTTGTCGCTAAATCTATCGCTATTTTCGTCAGATGTTCGGGCAAACTACAATCCTTCGTTCCACCAGTCCTAACCTTTCCTGTGAGGAACCATCATACCACGTACACTGTTTCGACTCATCCTTATTTCCTTTATATTCCATTGGTGAAGAGTTCCTCTCAGAGAGCTTTTTCGTCGTAACTTTCTTATTATGTGTGCCTTTACAACATCATCTAGTAACTCTATACCCTGAGAGGTTCGGAGACTTTTTTATTTGCTGAACGATAGTAAAAATATAAAAACAATAAAATTTAATCCAATTTTGGAGTAGACATAAATATATTTAACATTTAAGGATATATATATATATATATATATATATATATATATATATATATATATGTATGTATGTATGTATGTGTGTGTGTGTGTGCGTGTGTGTGTGTTTGCTAACGATACCACGATGAAAAAATATGTCTAACTTAATAAAAACAAAGATTTACCGTTAAAATATTTATGCTATTATTAAGAGGTGAGTTCAAAGGAATTATTAATTATTAAATTATATTGTTAGATCCATTTCAGGAACTTAGAAATTTTGGTTAAATATTTTGTTTTTCTTGCGTCAGTCGGTATATATTAGTATAGAAGATTTTCCCGTCATTTTGCGGTGAAATTCTTGCAAAAATTAAATAATTGTTAGAATTAATTAAGCCTTTAGGATTTATTCACAAAAAATAAAATTATTTGAGAAATGTTTCTTGATAATTTTTTTTTTACATTTGTTACCCACCCCCACAAAAAAAAAAAATCATGAAATTTGGAGAAATTCATTTTTTGTGCAGCTTAATGTTTATAAGCAGAACTCTTTGTAAAATGAAATTCATAATTTGTTTTGTAAAAACTGACCCACCCCAGTTATCCAAAATCTGCTGTGAATTGTAAAATAAAAATGCAATAAACTAAGACATTATTTAATTAGAAAAAGCTTTGAATTCTTTTATGTATATGATATACTATGGACACTAATGCCATAAGAAAAAATGAATTTTTACAAGAATTGTTTTCAAATTTTAATTATAATAATTTATAAAGTTTTAGATAGTAAAAGCTTTATTTTCTAACCATAGAAAATAAAGCTTTTACTATCTAAAAAAGTTACAATTTTTGTAAATACGGAAATTCATAGACGAAATTAACTTTAACTTTAATAAGTTTAAAGCCAAAGTATCTAAAATGCAACAAAACATTAGATTACAGAGATGTTTTTTCTAAATTTTTAAGATTACTGGGTAGTTAAAGCAATTATATAAAAAAGGTGCTCACGTTATATTCGTTAAGTAATTTTTACATATATGTCCCCAATAGAAAACGGTCCGACTGTCAAGCTGTCAACATCTAATAAAACGCCTACATAAGTGTTAAAAATGCTTCTTTGTAATATTTTAAACTGAAAGTAAGTAATATTTGTTTCAAATCAGAATAATTAAACTTTAAATCCGATAATATTTCGCAAATTAAATTTCAGAAATTTATATTTGCGTAGTCGGTTAAGGCACGTCGGATCTAACGACGGTTTACATCTATTCATACCCTTAATCTGTCTCTTTGCCTTTTATAATTTCTATCATGATCTCTGATGAAGAATTAATAATTGAAACATGCTAGATTGTTTTTTACTTATCATTTTTGTCTGATAATTGACACACACACACACACACACACACACATATATATATATATATATATATATATATACATATATATATATATATATATATATATATATATATATATATATATATATATATATAAAAAAGGCTCAAACACTCATATTCCATGTTTATAATTTATTACATTGGAATCGTAATCACGATCCAATAAATCAGACCTAGAAATTCAAATATAACTCCGGGTATAAAAAAAAGTAAAATTTTAGTGAGAGTGTATATGTGGGAGTGTGAAACAAGTGTGAGAGGGAAATATCTGAAAGCTCTAGAGAGGTGTAACAGAAGAAAAAGAACAAGAAGGCCTAAAGGTGAAGGTAGTGATTAAAATTAACAGAGAGAATATATAAAGAGAGGAGTTAAATAACGGTTTAAATGAGTGAGATACAGATAAATATGAATTATTTTTGGATGCATAATTCGCTACCGATTCTCCGACCTAAATTAAAATAAAAAAAACTGGAAACGTGTGTATACATTTGTGATGACACTACACACAATAAAAAACGATATGATCTAAACTTAAAATCCAGAAGATGAGAGAGAGGGGGGAAAAATGGGTGGCGCAAATTAAATATTATTATATTCTTACACTGTCCTGGACATTGAGTTCTACCTGGATTCTATACAATACAATATATATATATATATATATATATATATATATATATATATATATATATATATATATATATATATATATATTTCTGGCATTTAAAAGAAACCAATATAACACCTACAGTAAAATGGAAATTAATAAGAAAAGCTAGAATATGTAGTTCTCTAAATGACCCATGCCCTTTGTGCATACATGAGAAACTATATATTACTAAGTTTATAAAAAATAAAAATTTACTGAATCAAAGAAATGAAATAGCTATTCTTTGCCGTCATTGTCAAAAATTTCTTTTAAATAATATTTTTAAAAAATGGCAGCTGGAAATATACATACTTATATTTGATATCAAAAATAATTTTAAATAATTTAAGTAATTCTATTACATTTACTTGATTTAAAAAGTAATATTGACTATTAGAAATTAAGAGTAAAAATATTTTAAAATTGTATTTAAATATAACGTCTTCTAACACAAACACCCCTTTTAGAAAGAATCTTTAAGTATACAAGTACGAAAAAAATGCCGAAAATCTTTTTGTCGTTAATAATAAAAAAATCCAGACGACATACGTTTAACGATGTCAGAATTTGTTGAAAAATACACCCCTACCCTCCCTAAAGTTAACCTCTTTTTTGAACATAACTCATAATTGATACAACAATAGATAATAAAAATGAACACACTACTGCCCCTGTCTGATCCCTGATTGGATTTTTCTGTATCCTTGGAAACAGGAAATTATGAATGTATATGTACGTTTAAAACTCAGTAAATTTCAAAATACGTTATTCCAAAATTCTCTTTTCCGAAAGTGACCAATTTTTGGAATCTGTTGTGTTTTCCTTTTGGATTGACGAACTTTTTTCTGTCCACAAAGTTATTCGATAAGTTAAGTTATTCATTAAGATTTATTTTTCTTTCTTTCAATTATTGTGTTCGAATTTTTTGTTTCTTGTCTTTGGCCAACATTTTTATTTTTAGTCCAGTTTGACAAAGTCTTACCGGACTACTGGCCTTTTTTGTTTTCTTTCTGTTTATTTTTTTCAGCTCTCGCTTTGGAAAAAATAAATATTTTTTAAAAAAAGAAAAGAGAAAAAGAAAGAAAGTTTTTTGATTTTTCCCGCCTTTTTAGTTCATACCCTCCCCCATTTTTTTGTTTTCGAATTAATTCCACTTGATTTATTTTTCTTTCTTTAGCGACTTCGGCCGCAAACCTTTATTTTTATTTTGGTTTGAGTAGTTTCAAACCAGACTTTTGTATTCCTTTTCTTTTTCTTCTACATTTTACATTTTAACTTAATTTTAGATGTATAAAAAAAGGATTACTTTTATAGTTTTTTGATTTTTTAATTTTTTCTTCTCTTTTAATTTTTTCTTCTCTTTCTTGTTTAACTTCTTTCGTTCTTTATTTTTTCTTCTCGGCAGCTTTTGGACGACATTTTGAATTACCAGACTATTTATTTTATATTCTTTCTTTTATTTACTTATTTGAGCTAGTTTATTTTAATTGAAATACTCTATCAGTTTTATTTATTTTTAATTTGGGTTAAATTCTAGTTTTCCCAGTTTTTTATTTACCAGCCTTTATTTTAAATTTTATTGCTTTTTGTTTTTTGTATAATGTCTTCTTTTTAAATTAGTATTTATAAATAGTCTATTGTTTATTTACTGGTGTATCCAGGCTTCCTGTTTTTCTTTCTTTATTTGTTTAACGTCTTCTATTTTTACAAGAATCTAATTTTTGTGCTTTTGCGTTTTTTCTATTATTTTCATTTTTTCATCCATATCCCAACTCCTTTTCACTTTTGAACAAAATCACATTAGACCCGCTGGATGAAGTTTTTCCTTTTTAAAAATGGCCGACTATGTGAGTTGGTCGGTAGTAAAAAAAAAAGAAGAGCCCTTTTGAGGCTGCCGCTAAGGCTGACCCCCCCCGGATAAAATAAAATCCCAAAAAAGGGGAAAGGCTCCTCCTAATAATCCTTTACAAGAGATGAATGTGGCAGTGTCAAGTAGCTCTGGAAAAGAGAAGACTATGCCGTTCTCAAGCAAAAGTATTGACGACAAGGTGTCAAAAGAGGCACAAGCTAAAGAGACAGCCGGGGAATCGCCTTATTGCTGGAAGTCCCCGCAGAGTTGTATTGTGAATATCGCGAAGTTCTTGAAGAAGGCTAAGGGCTACGCTCATCTTGAAAAGAAAATGGAATCTTTGAAGTGAATGGGGTCGGTCTTCGTGGTGGACAAGCGTACGCGCAAAATTTGTCGCTCCACGAAATACACAGTGATCAAATCACTTTTTTACATGGGGATTAAACCTCAGAGAGTAATTAAAGGTTCCGGGTTTTTCATGTGGGAGGTACTGCTGCCCAGAGCCGAAGATTGCCTGGAAATGGCTAAAAAAGAACTTATCACAAAGGATCTCCTTCTAAGGACAGAATATGAGGGCGAAGTCCCACTGCACAGTATTCGAGGTCCCTCCTCAGATAATGGGAGAGCACCAGGCTGCAATTTTTTATGCAGCACGGCCAAATTTTAGGGGCTCTTTCCGACAACCTGAACGGAGGATGGACTTTTGACATAATGACAGATCGTTTGGCCTTCGTCTCCATCCCCGTCTGTTTGGGTATTTGCGGCTTGAAAATGCCGGTCATCGTAACTGGTAGAAAACCTACTTGCTAGAGGTGTGGAGAGACTGGTCGCCTCCCTCCTCCTGCCCAGGGAAGAAGGCCCCTGTAGTTCCGGCCGCTGGCGACCAAAAAACCCTCTGACCAAACTGTTAAATCCGCGGCGCATGTAATAGGGCTATCTGCGACACGGACCGGTGATGACAATCTCTCGGTTGGGTCTTCGCCCACATTAACCCCCAAACCGACGCTTCAAACAAGTGTGAATAAGGAAAGAGAAGAGGGGAAATAGCGTGTCGTGGGTAGGGACAGGGGGAAGAACCGAACAGCGGGGAGTCTGTCCCAGCATGACCCCAGGGATAAAAACACCTACAGTCCAATTCCCTCGGCGTCGTATGACAAAACTGCATCCACCACCCAGAAAATGAATCAACTGAGGTGACAGAAAATATTGGACCTCAAAAAATTGAAGAAGTTGGACGCTAAGCGGACGAAGAACCAAAAGTCGCTGGGGGCGCCTTGCCCCTTATCCTCTGTCTCGTCTCCCCCTTCATCAACAAAAAAAAAATCATTTGCAAAACTACCTACGCCCAAGTCATTGTCAAATTCATCGACCAAACAAAAATTACAACAGACAGCCCTTCAACTTAGCCTTCCCCTTTCAAGACCACACCCACCCACCTACACTCCCATAAGTACTCCTACTCCGTCACCTTTACAATCTCCTCAAAAGGACAGGGACAGAACCCCCGAGTTTCAGGTCGCAGCGGATAGGAGAAAAAAGAAAAACAAGCCGCCATATCTCCCAGGGGATGACGTCTGCCGCGTATCCCGGGAACAAGCAGAAAGGGTTTTCCGGCAAACGAGAAACCCGAAACCATTAAAGGTCTTATGGAATTTTCGGCACATCAATGGTAAGTACGTCGAAGTGTCCGAAAATTTCAAAGAAGCAAAAAAAGTCCTGACTGTCGTTCTATCTTGTGGGAGATTTGGGGCATGATAGAGGATGCAAACGCGTCTCTGAAATTGGTGCCCCCAGCGGCCTACTTACTTGACCCAGAGATGGCGGAAACAAAAGAACATTGCTCAGGGAGGGTCCCCGTTTTTGTTCACCACTCCCTGTATAGAGCCCTTAAATTAACGTATCCTGCGGACATCGGCGGCATGTCTCATGATGATAACGTCGAAATTGAGATGGCGTCTGGATAAATGTGACGGGCTGTCCGTGTCCTCATCTCAGCCATGTTGTATTTTGGAGGACAACCCTAATTGGTTTGATAATGAGGCCTGAGGTCGGAGTCTCGAAGAGTGAGGATCTCTCGCGACCTTCAGCGCTTAGGGGTGAATATATGTTGTGTGCAAGAGACCCGATGTTCTTCGCGCGATTATGAAGGCATTCGGGCTTTTCTCTTTATTCAGCCTATTTTGATAAGCACTCGAGGGGTGTCTCTTGGCTGGTGAGCAAGTATTTGAAGGCTGCGTGTGCGCTTGTCTTCGCAGATCCGGCGGACAGACTTTGCGTGCTGAATGTTACCATAAAGGATAAGGCTCTTCGTCTCATTGGGGTTTATGCGCCCAATGTCCATTCTGAGCGGCCTGCTTTGTTTCGGCAGATCGAGCCGTTTTTGACGATATCGCGTCGGGTAGTTTTAGTGGGCGATTAAAATGCCGCCCTTGACCTCGACATAGATCGTATAGGGCCAAATTCGAGTACTATCAACCGGAACGTGAAACCATTCCGGGACTTTAACGACAAGTTTGATCTTGTCGATAAGTACCGGAATGAAATCCCTCGGGAGGTAGTGTGGACTTGGAATAATAGTGGCAGTTCGGCTACAGAGGTGCATTCAAACTATTTCGACCGATTCTTAGTTAGTAGGGTCGATGTCGGTCTCTGAGGATGTCCAAGTTTCCATTATATAGTTTATTCGGATCACAGACTTGTCTGGGTCCGTGTAAACTTAGATAAGCCTGAGGTTAGGATGGCTGGCTACAAGAAATTCAACTGCTCGCTATTTGGCGAACAGGAATTTCGGGACCAGCTGCTATTAATGTTACAAAGGTAACTGACGTGGATTGTGGTGGGAAATGCCTGGTGGGAGAAATTAAAATCTAAAATTTGAACGTTTGCTGCGATTTTAGCCGTCGACTCAATCTAGATAGATTAGAAGCGCAAACGGCGTGTGAGAAAAGAGTTGATCGGGCAGTTAAAACCCGCGATAATAAGGAAGAGTTGGCCTACTTGCTTATCAATAAAGATCAAGCTCTAGTAGTTAGGGCTAGGTTAAAAAGAATGTCATCTGAGGTAACGAAAATGGCCGCAGAGTTGCGTGCAGAGGAATGTAGGAATGCATCATGGCGGCATATTGCGTGCGTCACATTGCCGGATAAGCGGACCGTGACTAGAAACTCGGTCATATGTGAGGCTTCTCGGGATTACTTTCGGGATCTTTTTACCAGGGAGCCCGCTCTGAGCCCGCTCTGAGCCCGCTCTGAGCCCGCTCTGACCCCTGCTCAGTTCGACGCCTATTTAGCTGACTTTCCTTGCCTTGAGGCAGCTGAAGCGGTTGGGTACGAGTGTCCTATCACAGAGTCGGAAATCTGAGAAGCGTTGAAACTGTTTGGCCTGGACAAATCTCCAGGATCAGGTGGTCTTTCCTCCGAAGTCTACTTGAGGCAGTCGCCCATTTTCGTTCCCTTGCTGGAACTGATTTTCAACAACTGAATGAAGCAGGGGTCTATACCTCAACGCTTCACCAGGGGTGTGATCAATTTGTTGCGTAAGGACAAAAAAGGTGGGGATGGGTTAGGTAATTTTCGCCCTTTAACTATGTTAAATACTATGTTAAATATTTTGGCAAAGATCTTAGCCAACCGTTTGTAACTTGTCCTGTCTAGTCTGATTGACCCCGAACAGACTTTTGCTGTGAAGGGCAAGACTATTCAGGACAACCTTGATATGGTCCGCTTGATCATAGAGAAAGTCGACAGTGAAGCCACGCTGATCAATTTGGATCAGTCCAAGCCCTTTGATAGGGTTGACCATCGATTCTTGGAGGCTCTTCTCTCGGCTGCCGGTTTTGGGCCGGACTTTCGCACCTGGATCCGTCTTCTGTATGCGACTCCCGGTGCGCTGGTGGAAGTGAACGGGGTAAGATCGGAAACTTTCGCAATGTCTCGATATATTCGTCAAGTTTCTCTATTTTCTCCTATGCGTTCTTGCGTTGGAACATTTCCTTCGCAATTTAAAGGCGAATCCGGTCCTATGCGGAATTTCCCTACCTGGTACTACCACCTCGGCCATGTATTCTGCCTATGCTGATGATGTTTCGGTTCTTGTGTCGAGCAGAGCCGAGACTAACGAAATCTGCAAAGAAATCAGTGGTTATGAGATGTTGACAGGGGCCAAGATCAACCGCAATAAGCTTGCGGCTGGGTGCATGGAAGGGAGTTTCTCTTCCAGGACCTTTCCACTGGACGGATGAGCTGGTCAAGATACTCGGCGTCTGGTTCGGTCCTGATATCCAGTTGGGAAGGAATTGGTCAGAGGTACAAGGGAAGGTCGAGATCGCAATTAATCTCGGGGGAATCTTTGCTTGAAGGGGAGGGCAAAAGTATATGTTTCACATATCTATCCGATTCTTCTTTACCAACTCTCGGTACTTCCACTTCCGTATGTCACACTATTGTCATTAATAAGGCTCTTGTCCTCTTTCTTGTGGAGAAGCAAAGATCTAGGAGATCTGTTGCCTTCATCCATCTGAAGGTTGTCTTGGTATGCCTAGCATTGAGATTCGTCTTGATATGCTTTGCATCGGGTTTCTAGATCGTTTGTGTCACGAACCGGATGAGGAGCGAGCCTTCTGGAAGGAAGACGCCCGTAGAAATTTCCCATTCTTGAAAAGTGTGCACCGTTTACCCCGAGCCGAATGCTCCTTCTACCGTGAAAGTTGTCTTGCTCTGAAACGCTTCGGATGGCCTCTCCAATGTCCAGGTGTTGTCTCATAGGGCATTATATTCAGTGTTAGTCAGTGGGGCCGTTCTTGATGATCTGATTGACGAGCTCGATCTTACAAAGTCTGACCTTGGGCGCCCGGTTTGAAATGTCTCAATAACGATGAGGCATCACTCACCTGGCTGGTGACGCGTGGGGCCCTCTGAATTCATCAGAATTTAGCAAAAGGTGGGTAAATCTTGCACGACTTTGTAGAGTGAAAGGGGCTGACCTGGATTGGCACTTTAATGCCGATTAGGTACAGGATTTTATTCTTCCTGGGTTGAACAGAGGCAACCCATCCCGATATTAGGCTAGTTTAAGTTTAGTTTGAATTTAAGTTTAGAATTAAGGCAGAAGAAGACTGTCCTTTTCCCCAATCCCCATTATGGCCTTGTGCCACATTTTTTACAAAATTGTACGAATAAATATCTACTCCAAAATTCGCTTGAAGATGAAACAGAACTAATGCTTTTAATTTTATTATATAATTAAATTTGAAGTTTTTAGTTTCATTTTTTGAAACATGTTTATAACTTTGTAGCGAAGAAAGCATATTTTAAATCAGTTAATTTACAATATATATATATATATATATATATATATATATATATATATATACTGGATAAGAAACTACAAGCGGGTGCGTGAAGAATTGATACTCTATCAAAGAATCACATAAACAAATATACACTTGACAATGTTAACCTACAATCAATTCTTTGATAATAGTTTATGTAAGCCACAGCCGCTCAGAAGACATTAAACAATTTCCATTTAAACTCTTTTCAGAACCCTGAAAAATCTTGAACGGAAGAAAAATTAAATCAAAAATTTTTAATCCAATAATTTTCATTGTTCATTTTCTTATTATTTCTCTTTAAAGATGTTAATTTCATTATTACACAGGGAAAGACATTGTGCCTAACAGCATTCAGCAAGTAATTTTCTGTTGTTTTAATTCATGAAAGCAAACTGCAACCCAAATATATCTGAAACAAAAGCAATGAAAATAAATCAAGACAGATAAACTTAATTTGAAAAGGTTAAAAATAGAATCCTAAAAGAGGTAAATGCAACGCATCTTTGTTTTACTTTCTACTTTTCATATTAAATTTTGAGTCAATCTTTGATAAAATAACTCCTCAATCATAGTCTTGACATCTTTTTCTGTTCATTATTCTTTTCTTTCTTTCTTCTTGTGCTTCGAAAATCGAAGTAGTAACTCAAGCAACAAGCACATCATTGCAAACTCTTAAACAATAAAGAATGTAAAGGGAAAAATAAAAACGTAAAAGTAAGTGAAAAGTTGGAGGTAAGCGAAGGAAGAACAAATAACAAAAGTGTCCATTATTAGTGACTGCACTCTGCTTAAATGGATCGATCCCTTTCAACTTGGTGAGATGTTCTCGTAGCTTCACATTATGAAGAGAATCCAGCCAATGTATTCCTTTCACCCTGAACAAACTATGAAAGCACAGAAATTGATCTTCTGTCGAAATTAAATTTAAATGTGACGGTGGAAAATTCAACATTGCCTTCAAAAGTTTCAGTTTCTGCGAGGACAACAAATCAGTGTTCCGCTGACTGACTTCTGAAGTCGGATATGCATGTTTTTTCTAATGATTTTGGGAATATATATAAAAACGGGTCAAAGTCTTCGTGCAAACAAGAATATAAGAAATATAAAAACAGCAATAAAACGCCTTCTGATAGAGCTAAATTTTTCTCAGTAAAATAGAGACATGTAGAAAGTTATAGCATATGTACCTAGTATAGTGTGTTAACATCTCCAGCTCTACGAACTGCAGAAGTGTTTGGAAAACTGAGATATTAAGGAATGCCATTTGACAGTTTTCCTTAGCTCCTTGACATTCGTATTTACAGGATCTTGCGTTCGAAATGACTTCTCCTGTCGCGCTATCGTGTTGGTCCTATTATACATCGGAAGACTGCAAATAATTTATGACCATTATAAACCCGCTGACAGCGAACATTACTCTGCTAGAATAACCCATCGCTTTGAGGTAACATGGAGTTCATCAATGGGTACAAATGATCACTAAGAAGTGCAATGGAACTGTTAACTCTCAATGATGACTTCTAACAGAGCAGCAAACCCAACACGTACCACGTGATTACATCTCACAATATTATGGATCCACTACCAATTTCGTTGATAACTAATGACCATGACCTCACGGGTCCTGTGAAATACAAGAAGTCTACCAATAGTCTGAAATAACTGGAACCGTAACACTTTGCAAGTTTTCCACTATGCAGAGTTCAGGTGAAGTGGTTTTATTAGGATCCTTCTAAAGAAAGCTGAACTGACCTTTCAGATATGCGTCTGATACCTCCAAATTATGATATGAATGTGATGCCATATGACTGCTGCGATAGAATTCTAGCCTCTGGTCAAGATCAGTAAAGAACTGTGGTTGAACAAAGAGCTGCCCACATTGCGTTCTATTAAGTATTTCCAGTATACAGGTGACTCTGTAGACGGAGGGCTACGAAATATCTTAGATAAATTGGGAAAATGAATATTCCATCCGTTCGCTTATCCACAATGAAGCCCTGTTCGAACTCCAATAATTTACACACACTCACCACATGTGAGAGCACAATTGTACTACGAGTATCATGATATTACGTTAGAGTGGCGCTATATATCATTCTTTAGGCTTGTCTATCTCATGACCTTTGACAGTTCAGTGAATTACTTTCACAGAAAACTGGCGTTTAATTATAAAATATTAGTGTGATAGTAAAAATGATGGCAATAAAATTGCTAAAACTAATGATAGATTCGTAACTTTTTCGAGAGTATAACATAGGATTTGAAAAGACAAGACAATCGTTTATTTAGTAAAATATATATTTATTCTTGTTTTCCATGTTTTTAAGCTTCATTCGGTCACATTGGACATTTTTTCTCCCTGTTTATGATGACCGTATCTTGCCTTCAGGAATATATTAGATGAATGTCTAATTTCATATGCCAAAGTATTTTATTCCCTGTTTTATTTTCATTTCTGTTTGTCTGCTTTAGTAACTTGAAGTCTTCTTTGTTAAAACCTTTAATATATCCAAGTTCTAACTAGTTATGTCTATTTTATACTCTGTCTATGCGCCACATACAAGCACAGATGTGAAGAGATGGGCAAAAATCATTTAAGAATTCCATGTCATGTCTCAAATAAATCGACTAATAAAAAACAGCGACCCTGTTTTACATCCCGAGGCCAATGTACGAATGATGAGTGGTGGGATCATACCAATGTTATAGATATATGTATTTGGTATAAGAATGATCTTCAACAAGAAATAATCATCATCTACCATGTACTCCAGGAAATATGACTTAAAATAAAACTTAGCAAAACAGAATCTATGACCTAGAATTAAAAACAGTGATGGTATGCAACCTAAAAATTCAATATGTAGAATTAATAAATACAAACAGATGTGTCTTTAGGAAGTGAAAAAAATACAGAAAGTAATGATTATTACTATTTATTCAGTTATTCTTTATATTATATATATATTTATATTCTTTATTCATTTACGTTGTTTATATGAGTATATAATTTTTATGGAGTTATATATTTTATCTATTTATTATGCTCAACTTTCGTTAATTTATCCTATTAATTAGCATTGTTGATTACATCTATAACATGAATTAAAATATTTTTATTGTGAAATTTAAATAATTTATACCTTTTAATTTGTCTGTAGCTTAACATAAAAAATTAATTATTTACTCATAATGTTACATTTTTAAACTTTACTTTGTATACGATAAAAAAAGGAAGACGAAATTTCGCTTTGGGAGGAGAGACATTCCTAATTTTAACATCTATGTATAAGCTTTATTGTAACTGCTTAGATTTTAAGCTTTACTTTAATTCTCGAAATTACATGTCACCAAACAATTAATTTTATGATACTACTACTACTACCACTACTACTAATAATAATAATAAATACATAAATAAATAACTCGCATGGGGACGTAGAAGTTATATTGTTATTCTAAATTATTATAATATTTCAGTAATTTATTGCCAATATTAATATACTTTCTCATTATATTCGCTAATTTAATTATACACGGAAATTGGTATTTAATTTATACATTTGCGCAAATAACTGTCTTTGTTTTACTTAAACGTAACATTTTTAAGAAAAACGAGATATTTACGAATATATACGGGAGGATTTCCATTCCTAACGTTTATTTTGCATTTTTTATCTTTACTTTTCCTTTTGTAAAAAAAACGATTATGTTCTATTAATCAATTCCACTAGTAGTAAAACTGAGTTTATAAATATATTATTTTTTTTACTTTGTCATTCATTGACTATTTATTTATATTATTTATTTCTATTATTATTAATATGTTAAAATTGGAATCTCTTATCCCGAATCGTCAATTAAAAAAAACAAAACAATTACCGCTATAGATTAATTATTGCATCTCATGCCAGATGAAACTTGCCGAAATCGTACTTTGGAATACATTAATATATGAAGTCTTTTCATGAAAGTTATTTTTGAAGGAAAATAGAATTAATGAGTTTAAAGGGTTTCACTTTCGTTGATTTTTAGCAAAGTTAAAAATTTAATATTTAACTTGAATATTGTATTTAAAATTCAAGTAATCTACGTTTATGTTAGAATTCATCTCCTGCGGTAATCTTCAGAGAGGTTTTATTACTTTTATAATTCTCCCCTATGCTTGGAATGGGTCACTAGAACTTTGTTCGACAACATTCCTAGAGGTGGTCTCGATAAAATACCAGTATCCTGATGTTTAAATGCGCTTTTTGAAACAAATTTGAACTAACTTATCGCTACCAATAAATTATCGGTTCTAGGCTATCTTCATCTTTGTCAGAAAGACTTCAAAATGCGTATGCCCATCTTTCGTGTTTGCATCCGGAACATTTTCGATTGGCAAAAGAATAGTTTCCTGAGTCACAGGATGTTTCTTTTATATTCTTTACTCTTCTTTTATTGCACTCTGTTAGCTATCATTTTTCCCTTTATCACTCACTTCTAAGGATTAATGCTAATGATATTGCCGGTATTAAAACTTTCAGTTTTTCAGCTGCTAATACTCTTAGTCAAATATTAAATTTCTCTGATCGTTTCCTTACTAATTCTGATCAAGGGGATTATTTACAAAATGTTTCCTTACCTCTTTTTTACTCTTGTTGGTCATGTTAATTCTATCCTCTTGGCAGATCATGCTGTAGTGCCTGTTGATAATTACCTGAGTTCCGATTGGGATGTTTCGCGATTTTCTTTGCGAAGCCCATTGGAGTGAAAATATGCCTATTGAAATTTGTGCTTCTGACGTTGTTTCTTGTTTAAAAGCTAGCATCGATGCTTTTGTGCTATCTCGCATGTGACTGGATTGTAACAAGTCCCGTATCAGTGTATATTTTAAATTGTTAAATTTGTGTATCATTGTTTAATATTTCTAACACTGAATGAGATAGATATTAAGAAACCTGTTATTATTTTACTTAAAAAATAATGTCATTCAAAATAAAATACTGAAGCTATTGTGAAAGTGGTTTGCGAAGTTTCTTGTAGATTTCTGGTATGACAATTCGAGGTTGATAACGATAAATGATTACTTGCGAATAATCAATGTCAGACAGCTCCAAATCAGCCGCGGTAAATTGGCTGCATTTATTTTATATTATATTGTGTATGCTTCACTATTTAACTGTAACATATATTCCAGTCCTAATCAATAATAATAATAATTAATACCAAAGGTAGCAAGCACACATTTAGCCCTAAAATATGTAAGTTGCACACACACACACACACACACACACACAGAGAGAGAAAGTTTTCACTCATCCGACGTATTCAGCAAAGTTAGTTCGAAGTTATTCCATTCTTTACAGGATTTTCTTTGTGAAAAACTTGGAATATTTAAATGACACTAAGAATAATTCTTTTTGAGAAAAATATTTTTTTTGTGAGTATGTAATTATTTTTTGTTTGAATGAATGAATAAAGCTGTAAATATGTTCTTCAATAAAGAGAGTGTAAAAACTAAAACATATTTTCTACTCAAATTGGGGCACATTTTCGCTAACCAATAATCTTGTGTCTGTTACAGCAATGGAGTCAGTGATTTTGTCTTGTCTATTTTGGGTTTGATGTAGTTCGTTTTAATGCTCCGTGTAATGCTATTACAAGTGATTCCAACTTCCAATTTCAGATTCATATCATTTCACCATCAATTGCCTTTATTTCTTCTTGATTTTTTTCCTTTTAACCGCTGGTATTTGAACTCAAATTTGTCTTTTTTTCATGTTCATTGGGATTATTCTCTTATTCATAGTCTGCTTCATTTTTAAATCCTGAAGATCTGTACTCCGACAGGCTCTCATGGTTTCGTTTAAAATTTCTTTTGATCAGATCACATGTGTAGAAAGAGTCAAATTATCTTAATCCAGATGTTATAAATAAATTAAATAAGCCTTTAATAAGATTTTACTATTTTCCACTCTCCAAAATCCCTTTTTTCAGATATTCCTTTTTGTTTCGGCGTATTTTATTATATCTACTTTCAATACTTCAATATATTTGCATTGTTGTTTATCTTTAAATATTCCACTTATTCCATTTTAATTTCTTTGTTGATATCCATTTAACTTTATGCAGAGTTAACATTTAACAACGGCATATTCCATTATCATATCTCGTTCTTGTTATTAATGGTTGCAATTTATTTTTATTAATATTATTATTATTGTGGTTGTTCTTGTTTTTTTGACTTTATGTTATTATTACTATTTTTTATCTAATAAAATATATTACTTCGGTTATTCTTTTTCTTTCCGTACTTTATTTAGCTATAATATAGAGCTTTTCACTGGATTGGTAATATTTATCTATTCTGGGGGTATCATCAAATTTGGCAAAATAATGCTGATTTAACGGTAAACAACAAATCTTTTTTATCAAATAAAATTATGTAAGCACAATATATCAAATGAAATGATGTACGTACAATTTTGAATCCATATTTGGATGCTTCTTGTTTCAGAATATTGCTTCTGGTTACTAAGTTATTGTTGCCAAAATAACAGATTATAAAATCTTAAATAACAAATGAACAAGAGGATAACAAAGAAAAAGAGTTGAGAGAACTTGGATTTATTTTCAAGTAAAGAAAAAGCAATAGTCATAACAGAATGAGTGACCATTAATGAAATTATAGAACATGTTCATGGGTATTGAATTCCTTCCGATGACTTATAATACAGTTAACTTTTCTGTTGCTTTCGTATTTTAAGTTTGATATTTATTCAGTTATTCCAGTTCAGACTTTACTGACAAGGTGTTTAAAGATAATATGAAATATTGAGATGACGTTATTAATATCATCTGTTATGAAACTAGTAATTAAAGAAGATTAAGGAATGCCCGAAAACCTAATTCCAGTTATAATGACTATGAGGACAGGCGCCATATTTGTCTTTGTTAGATTGGTCATTGTAAGATTATCAATGATGGTTGTCATTTTAATGGTAGTGGAAGCTGTGGTATTTGTTTAAGCGATTATGATGAGAGATGATGGCGACGGTGGTACTGATCTTATTAGTTTGTTGTGTTCATGACTAGTGGTATTGTTAGCTTGACCAGCTTTATTAATTGTGATGATACTGAAATCGACATCAGTTCGATGATGAGGATAATTGCGGTGTTGTGATTCATAACTAAGAGAAAGACAGTTGGCATAATGTCGATGGGAACAGAAGTAGTGGAGAAAAACAACAGCAATAATAATAATAATAATAATAATAATAATAATAATAATAATAATGTGAGCGTAGTAGTAGGAACAACATAATAGAAATTTTGCTGATAATTAGGATACTTAAGATACTATTAAAATAAACGACGATATGTCATTTAGGTGCTAATTAAAATGTATCCACAGAATGAATTCCTCTGACAATACTAAAGTTAAAAGGAAACTTACAATGTCCACAGAAACTCAGCGAAAGTAATTCTTTGCGAAAGATTAATATTTTGTTCGAATCGCAGATCTGGGCGTCTAACGAAAGAAAACAATCAAAATGTCTAACACATCTTCATTGTATTCATATACATGTTTATAATTATATTTCTATGTTTTTTGTGTCTATCCAGTAAAGAAATAGTAATGCCTTATTTACTTAAAACACTTTCACATTATACTTCAAATTGAATCTACAAATCAGCGACGAAACGATTTTTCTATTGTTTGAAAACATAGTGTATGTCATTTAATAACAAGGGTTCACCGCAACATTTTCCATAGACAGTTTTATGTCGACCATCCGTATTCACCGTTACACTTTTGATCGGTTTCACTTACCCGCAATCATTAACCAAAATAGAAACTTCTACGTAATGATATCCTCAAATGCAAGCATGCCAAATAAAACCAGTAAAGCAATTAACACATAAAGAGTTACTGTTTTTAGTTTAATCGGATTTTCTGAAGTTCCTAATATCCAAACAATGAAGTAATCATTCTTTGTTACATAACTTGTATGACAGTATATTATATTTATTTTCATTTATACTTCTTAATCTCTAATTTTCATTTTCTTCTTGATATTTTTTAGCTTCCCATATTGACGTGATGTCTTGATTTCAAGAGTACCCAAGACGCTTGTAGACATAGAACAGCCTTGAAGACAGGAAGAACCAAAGATGCTACAAAACAATCAATAACAGATTCGGGAATGCAGTTCTACCCACTAAAATCTATCCAGGTGCCAACTGTGGGAAAGACCAGTTTCCAGTCATATGAAGCTCACTAAAATTAAAGGCAAACATATTAGCTTAGATGAAGCCAGAAACTTAAAATGGAATACCTGAAGGGAAAGTCTAATGATATCAATGAACGGAATTAGCCCAACGAAAGTAAGACAATAAAAAGAAGTGAATCAGAGATTAAATTCTTGATGAAAGAAAGGTAATAAACAATGCCAATAAATGCAACAGAATATAGTTATTAGTTAAATATCTAAACAAGAAATGAAACAGAATATTGGGTAATTTAAAGGTCTAAACAAAAAGTGTGCAGAAAGCGAAAGACTCGGCAACATACATACAATAGACATGCATAAAAGAAAACATACAATAGACATGCATAAAAGAAAATAAAAGACGTATTTAGATAAAAGACTTGCTCCACGACATGTTTCATAAATTTTAAAGAGGGGATGCTCATAATAGAGAAAGGAAATATCTCAATGTTGGTACAAATATAACGAACAACAGAAATCTTTAATACACAATAAACATAGAAGGGCCTGAAATATTAGAGTCTGAAAGAAAGTTGGGATTTTAAAAGTAATAATATCAGTTTTACATGATTTCGAGATTGACAAACTTACCGAAATAATGAATGACATGGCGGCTTACTGGAAGACCTTAATATATCATTTGCCAAGTGTGTAGGAGTATTGAACGGCTTCAGTTTCAGCCCGTACATGTTTTACGTTACAAATGTGTAAGCAAACGAAAAATAAACAAGAGAAACAACACAAAAACTGTTTTTACAATAACAATCTTCAATTAACTGTATGAGATACAAAGCAATCTTCTGTTTTTTTTTATATCGTAAGAGTTGTTCTAATACAGCAGGAGTTATTCACTTTTAACTGTTATTTGAATTAGTTAAGACTTTAAGGAAGATATATTTTTTATCTGGACTCACAGAAAAAAATCAGTTCATGAAATAATTAATAGTAAGTTTCAATGGAAAGAATGTGTTGTAGGCTGAAATTCGGTTTAAGATGAGTTAAGAGATATTCAGTTTTCGTACGTACGTATGTGCGAGTGTATGTGCGTCATAGCATCTTCCCATCAGGGACAGGCGTAAAACTCCTCACTGAACTACATAGTTGTGGTTCTAAGAAAAAAAAAAGGTAAAAGAGAAAGAAGATGTGCCCTTGTGTTTATAATGTTTAATATGTCACGTGATTATAATGTTTAGTATGTCACGTGATTATAATGTTTAGTATGTCACGTGAACGCCTGGAAACAAATAGACAGATTTTGGGCGGAATTGTATTTTCATTCAGGTTAGAAACTAGGTCGATACAATTCGGAAGTAGTTGAAAACATGATATTAATATTAATTGACCAATCAGGAGTCAGAGAATGTATTTAAGTGAATGAAACCCATACGTCTCAGCGAGGACCATCATTCTTCAAACATTGGGAAATGGCACAATAGAAATATAAAGAATTGTACCAAATATGGAGACCGCACCTCTTGAGGACTTTCAAAAGTAGCAGCAACTAAAATGGATATTACATCTAAATCGAATAGAAAATAATTATATAATCGATATGTTGGCATTACTTCAAGGCTCTGTGATCCACTTTGTTCCCAAAATTGAACAAGTTATTTTTAGCTATTGAAATGATGAAGAATTAAAATTCTACAGGTGCAAATGAATGTGAGCTCCATCGAATAATCAGTTTAATGATAATCCAGATAAGTTTGTCATCCGGATTCTGGTGAATAGAGCGCGTAGCAGAATTACACAGGAAATCGTGAAATGACATTTTGGAAGGCATTGAAACAATAAATGGGATAAGTATGACCAGAATGCTAGCAAAGCGAGCAATAGAAATGCAAAATGTTGTATACCTATATTTCATAGACTACGCAAATATATGTGATAAGGTACGATTCAATTGTCTGTCTGAACTGCCAGGAAAACGTGATTTGATACAGTTATTGCAATAATCCGAAACAAACCGCCAGTAAACAGATAGAAAACGTCATTTTTTGAATTGAGCAAGTAAACAAAAGTAGAACGGACTGGAAGACAAGTATGCGTATTCTCACCTGATTTATTTAACCTTTGCACCGAGGAAGTCCTATGAGAACTAGAAGCCATACCCGGTATTATTACTGGTGAACACAATCTTAATGACATGAAATACGCAGTTGACACCGTGTAGACGGCTGTCACAGAAAGAAAACAACCAGAACTCTGAGGGAAGGTAGTAAAAGAAAGAGAAGAATAGTGTGACCATCAATTGTAAGAAGACAAACTGTATAGTTGTTAGCAAAAGCAAAAGCACCCGATAAGAGCTTCGAATTGAAAGCGTCAGAATCAAACAAGTACAAAAAAGTAAAGCGTTATATTAGACGATGGTATATGTGATACAGTAATCCAAAGGTACACTGGAATAGTGAAAGCTGTTTTCCAAAAGCTGTAAAAAACAGGAACTTTCCTGAGAAACAAAGAAGAAAATACTGAATTGCGATATCATATCAATCAAGTCAGTTAAATCTGGGTATTTTTTTCAAAGATGCAGAGAAGACTTGCAACAAAGAGGTGTGGTTCTACAGAAGAATCCTGCGCATGTAAGGGAATGCAAACAACGATGAAAGTTTAAAGAAATTAATTGTATTTAGAATCCGAAACATTAGAGATATTTGGGATATATAATAATATATGAGGATTTGAAATATTTGGGACACACAAGACATACTGAAGACAAATATCGAGTAACCACGATCAGAAATATCTACACTGTCAGCTGTATACAGCTGTTTTCTCAATTCAATGATTAAAAATGTATTGAAGTGAATGAAACCAGTACGTCTCGGCGAGGACCATCCTTTTTCAAACATTGAGCAATGGCACAATAGAATCATAAAGAATTGTACCAAATATGGAGACCACACCTCTTGAGGACTTTCAACAGTAGCAGCAACTAAAATGGATATTACTTCTAAATCGAATAAAAATAATCATATAATCGATATGTTGGCAATTCACATTACTTCAAACAAAAGGTCAGGAAGACAGACCCCTCATTACTGAAAAGAGGGATAACAGCTACTGAACTTGAGGTTTTCTCAAAAAATTGTTTCATAAATTTCAACCAACAACAGCTCGAGCAATAAATTATATATTAGGAAACGGCTAATATAACAGTTACAATTTCTTAATGAGTTTTTGTACATAGCAGAACAGGACAGAGGGACGGACACTTCTTAGATCTAAAAAGGATTATAACTCTTGGAGAGATAGGTTTGCCTACGTCTTGTAGGGGCATGACGTATAATTATCTCTAATTATATCTAATTTATGAATAGGTATACACACGTAGCAAAACATACTATACAGACGTTCTGTAAACTTTATTGTATATAACATTGCATTAGATAATGACAGTAACTATAAAACAAATGTTTTTCAGGATACGAAACATCCTCTGTACTGATAAGTTTTTTTTTTATGAAACTTTGTATTACTCATTGCAAATAAGTATTCCATGCATGCTATTCATCTTTATATCGGGGGATATTATTGTGCCTAACAGACACGGATAAGCACATAAGGTATTTTATATGTTTGGATATTATATGCCCGATGTCTTTAAAAAAGAAAGTCATTTTATATGTCACATATTTCCCACTCATTCCATAGAAAATAATTCCTTCAATGGAAGTGTGAAGCAGTGGAAATAAAGTAATTAAACTACATACGGTTTTCGAGTGATTAATGTACTTTTAAACAAGATTTGCTCTTCTAGGTCCACTGTTGATATTCTATTATCACGCCTAAAAACAGAGAAGCACTTGATAAAAATATCCCGAGTATGACCATTCTAGATATCTCGATGGCCTTTGACAAGGTATGACTGCCCAAATTGGCCAGTTATGGAATCTCTGGGAGTGTCCTCTCGGTTACCAACCTTTCCAGTCTGGTAGGTTTATGAAGTTCGTCGTTAATAGCAATTACTCTGAGGCACATGAGATCAATACTAGTGCCACCCAAGGATCTTTCTTCGGCCGTAACCTCTTTCTACTTTACCGATCAGTCAAAGGACACTATAAGATACTTATTAAATATATATGCAGACTTGACTCTCACTGCTCAATGGCGAAACAATTGGCTAGTATCATTGAATACATCCAAAACTAAACTAGTAACATTTCCTTACCACTGAGCAGAATCTAAACCTGCACCGGTCCTGATGAGTGGCCATGCCTTCAAAGTAGCTCCTTGACTCGAACGGCTACTGCGTCTAAAACTCACTCCCGACCTCAAGTGTATATTTGTGCCATCGCAAAAGATGCTGGAAGTAGGTTTAGTTCTTTCTATCGCTCCAGAATATACCTAACACTCACTGCTATGTTCTATCTATACGAGTCAGATCAGACCAAGAATGGGTTATTTTTGCCATATTTGGACTGCCTAATCTCGACAAATTTCAAAGTGTTTACACGTCCTTGCGGGAGATATGTTATTCTCCACCTTGTAAACCTTATCCCACAGACGAAACGTTGCTGTATTCTCACTTTATCGCTATTACTATTTCAACAGTTCCAATCTCTGCAGCTGTTATGCCAAGTACTTGGCGGCAATTTTCTTCGTATTCCTTTAATAATGAACGATTTCCATTCAGACATCGTCTTACCCAGGAACATCTCTCTGGACTATGTTTCCCTGACAACTACTGCAATCTTGGTCTCTTTGAACCCAGGTCAACCAGTATCCATTCTACACGTTCACATAATATGCATTTTTTACTTCCTCCTTCTCACTCCCTTATAACACTCTCACTCGGTAATCCTCTACCATGATTGGCCCTTTGGCCGTGTATCGGGTGAACTAGCAGGAATTTCATATGATAGCTTAACAAATAAACGTTAAAGTTGAAATGTAAATGTCACAAGCACAATAAAATGTACACTGCACCCAGTGATAATCTACATAATAAAAAGACAAAACTTTTTCCCAGTCTTCTATTGTCTAGATTACATGTTTCAAAGATTTTTAACAATAACACGCTTACTGATTTTCTCAGTTTGCATACCTTGCTATCATTTCCAGTCGTTTCATGGCATTGAAAGAGTAAATCTGTGAACATCAAATATATTGTTGAACCAAAAATCAAATACCAACTAAGACATGCTACAACAAGCAAAAAAATATATTTTATTTCGTGATCTACTCTCGCCTCAAAAAAGTTTCTAGAATACAGTCATTCTTGTTCCTCTGTCCTCTGTATCATCGCATTTATTTGCCTTTTACCTACTTAATTGTGAATCTAATGAATTCCTATTGAAGGCTATCGAGGATATGGTATTTATGAGCAAGAATACTGTGCAAAAGATTGAAGTTTCTTCACTTTCCTTTGTTTTGCTTTTACATTATTCACTGACATTTCATGAACACCCATTTGCTATGCTTTCTTTTTTTACCTTCTACGATGAAATAATCCCTACATTTAGATGCAAGACTTTGCCAGTAGATTATTTACATTGATTATGCGATGTATTGCCAGTTTTCTTGAACAAGTACAAACGAGCGTAAAGAATGATTATGCGAAGAAATTGATAGCCTTATAAAGTTTAAAATCTACAGAGAAAAGAAGGCAATACAGTATTGCTTCTTAGCATAACATGTTATATATCTCATCACTTACAATATTATTAGGAATTTTTATCATTCCAGCTCTACAAACGACAATATTCCGTAAGCCAGTTATATAATATACTTTTTTTGTTTTCATGAAAATCATTATGTGTTCTACTGTATAAGTCCAACATATCCGATTTAATAGGTTTTGATTTTTTTCTCAAGGCATACTTCATCACGCCATGATCATTTTCTATTTCTTCCCGTTCACCATCACCTTCTTTAGGATGTTCTTTGTATTTTCGATATTTTTACTCCTTTTCTGTGTTAATTACTTCTATTTGTTTTTAATGTTTTCTTATTTAGTCGTTATCTCAATTGATTATATGCTTTTCTTCATAAGATTTCAGATCTTTTGCATTATGACTCTTCTCTAACTGTTTTTTTATTCTATAATGACATTTTATCCCTTACTCTGTCATTGATTTGATTTTCTGTTAACTTTCAAAGGCACGGTGGTCATAATCATTTTCTTAACTCAGTATTTGCTTCCGTCCTTTCTGAATTTTATATGTAAATTTGATTATTTATCATAATAATATATTTATTAAGTTTGCTTTCTACTCTCCTTCATCGCCAACCTCTCTAAAATAAACATTGACTTTTTCTTTAACTGTTTTTTTTTCTTAATACGTAAAAGTGTTCACCATTTTTCTTCTTTTTCTTTCATTTTATATTCTAATGATGTTTGTTATTCTTCTATTCTATATTACGCATTGTTTTCCTATTTTCAAATCTTTCTTTAAATTTCCTAGCTGCTTCCTCTTCTCTATTTTTACTCTTCTCCATCGGTAACATCTAAATAATACTTTCATTTTGTTTATATTATGTTTTCTTTAGCTTTACCATTTCGTCATTTTTTCTACTTCTGTATATGCCTTTCTCTATTTCCTTTAGTACTTCCTTGTTTTAAGTGTACATCTCTGATTATTCAGATTATGTTCAATTTCAATTTTTTTCTGTCGAATAAAAATGTTATTTATCTTGAAAATCTCTTAATTTTTCCTCTTTCTTCTGCTTTCATATTTTCTAGCACATTCCATCTTTCCTATATTTTTCAATTCCTCTCGACTTATATTTATTTATATAGTGATCAATTGATCTTACACTCTGCATTATTATTTAAAATCATTTCTTTTACTAATTGGTGGTCTCAATCGTTTTCTATCACCTAAATCACTCATCTGTACTCTCTCTCTCTCTCTTTCTCTTCAACATTTTTCTCATTACGGTCTCACGAGTGTCTTCACGTTCATGTTAAAGTTTCTTTTTCTTTATATTCTCCTTCCTCTTCTCTTAATCTGTCTCTTCATTCATCTCACCACTAATTTAAAACTCCTAAACAACCAATCTCTTTGAATACTAACATTCTACCTCCTATTCCTTCGACAAACCCTCAGACACAATCCCAATTCAAAATATCTCAGCAGTCAGTGCATCAACTGTTAAATGTAAGGCGCGCCTGACAATGGCTCTAATTTTCACTTTCAAATCCAAACCACAGACTTTGTTTCTGTCTTCCTGTGGTAACGCTTGAGGCAAGGGAGTACTGATCAAAACCCTTATTAGATGATAGAAATCACTAAGTGATGCCATAGCTGATGATAATACTCAGTATAATGGCCATGAACACAGTGATGCTTAAATAGCTTGAAATCCATTTTCTTTCTGCTGTAGTGTTGGGCTCTTTGCTACTGCTTTGACTTCGTTGATTCTCCTTTACAGACGACTGTGTTCCAAATAATCCCACTTTAATCTATTTTCGCTTTATATTGTTTTATACATAAAAACTGTAACATACTTTTGATTTCTCTAATATTTTCCAGCTATAATCTTCATTTTCTTTATCTAAACTTATCATCTGCGTTCTTAACAATATATATCATCTCATTATATTTTATATTTTCTTTTTTTATATTTCGTTGTAGTTTTCTTTTCATCTAACTGTATATAAGTACTGAAACCTGGCAAGTTCCATTCTAAATGGGGCAACGAGAAATATCTCTTTGGTCATCGTTTCAATTAACTACATTTTTTCTGTAGTTTAAACTTCTGTTTACGAGATTAAAGAGAATCACTGTCAATATTTCTACAGAATCTAAATTTGATTTAAAAGATAGTCGGTTTCTCAAGTCTTTTCCTATTTTTCAAGTTTATAATATAATCTTAAATATAAGAGGACGTGTGAAACTGATTTATTTTTATAATACGGACATCTTCATTTACATTATATAATTTATTTATCAGAATTTGATATTTTTCGTATAAAAATCATATGAATTTCGTAATTAACAAAGAAATATTTAAAACGAAAAATAAATAAATTTTGGAAAATATTTATTTCAACAAGCATCAGTGAAAACCTGAATTGAGCACAACTGTCTTACCAAAAGTAATCAGCTAGTATATAACGATAAAAATCAATAAATCAATATATTGGACATTATTAATTCCTTTTTCCTCGTTTATTTATATTCTATTAGCATTTCTTACATTTTCATTTTTTTT
This sequence comes from Acanthosepion pharaonis, assembly GCA_903632075.3. NCBI lineage: Eukaryota > Metazoa > Mollusca > Cephalopoda > Sepiida > Sepiidae > Acanthosepion > Acanthosepion pharaonis. Next base: position 2,926,872 of record CAHIKZ030000324.1, read on the forward strand.
ATGTAAGAATACAAGATTGGTTACTAGTTCAGATATGTCCTTAACAATTGAAAGAAACTGAATGGTTTTTATTCATTTTGTAAATGGCAAGATCTCGGCTAGATCAACAAAGGATAAAAAAAAGCCCGAATCATTCATATTCATTTAGTCATATGGACAGAAGTGTCTAAGACTTTTCAGCACTGCTCTTACATGTTAAAATATATATCGTGTGAAATAAATAAAGTAATTAAATAAACAAGAGACAGGGTAAAGAAACTCTTCAATAAGAACTTTCTTGAGATTGGCTTCATTATCAGTCCTTTTAAGATTTTTCTACGCATACGCATGCAAATAGAAGAGAAAGCGACACATACAAATAGAGGAATGGATAGAGTGTGATAGAGAACAGGAAATAGACATGTAGGTTATACGTATTTTACTAAATATAAACGTATTCTACTTCGGGAAATTATTCTTCTACGAAATTCGTACACGAAAATGACTGAAACACATTTTTCCTTTGGTCATGGGTTTTAATCAAAACAAAGTGGCTATTTTGTCATGAACCTACAGGAGAGTTTGCAAAATACAATTTGATTTTAAATATAAATTGCATTTTTATACGAAGATTTTACTAACTTAATACCAGATTAATGTAACATTTTACAAGTCAATAAAGGATTCTTCACCATCACGTAATTTTACATCTAAGATTTCTTTTCTTACTGCCTGTTTGTTTGTCTTTCCAGGTTTTATTTAAAATCCAGTATCTGTCCTTTATTGTAGTTTTCGCTTTTTGATTTGTATTTTTAAACTTTACTTTCTTATTCATTTCTTATTTTTCATTTTAATTCCCAGATATTTATCTTTCACAATTTCTCTTATTATCAACTCTACAACAAATCTGCTAAACATAGAATTCTTGGATTTCCTTTCTTTTTTTACAATTTAGCATTTACTCTTTCCCTAATCGACCATTTAAGTTCATTTTGCCAACTTTATTTCTCTCCACAACTTTTATTCTTATATGAATTCATTTTTTTTATGCATTGTTCACCCTATCACGTACCTAATATTGTTTTATCTATGCTTTTGTATCGAATTTATAACATTGCAAATTCTTCTTTACATTTTATCGAGGATCTCGAAATACAATAGCAGAAACACCAGACCAGATGTGAGAGTAATCTTCTATGCATGGATACATATGATAGACTTATAAATGTGTAAGATAGTTTCTGTCGATAGAAATTGTCTTTGCAAGACATTTTGAACCAACTTTCCAAGCAACAGACTTAGCAATTGATTCAATCTAAACTTTCCACTCTCCTTGATGTTAGCATCAGCCATGCTGATGGAAGCCAAAACAATTCTTTAAAGGAAGAAAAAGAATAATGAAAGTGTATATAATTTTTAATAGGAAGATATCAAAAAGAATTATCCTTAAAATGTTATCAAAAGAGAAATCATCTACACTTGACATAATTATGCTTCTTTTGCTACGCCTCGTGTATTTATTTAGAATTTGTTTCATTTCGTCTTTATATGCAAAATATTCTCATATAGGAAGAAAATAAACTACCAACACCGAGGTTCGAGCGTGACACTCTGGACTTATGATTATATGTTTTCTGCCTGGTGTATAAAAAGCGGTGTCAGGCTACTGACTGCAGTGATATTGAGTGACTATTGAGTGGAAATATCCAGTCGAATTAGTGCGAATTATTGTACATCGATCGTTTGGGTTTTGATTTAGGATTTACCCGACGTTAAGCCGAGCCGTGCCACTAACAAGGTATTCAATGAAAATATCTAATTATCTTTGGTTGGCTTTTACTTCTTTGTTCTTGTTAAGTATTTATTTGTGGTTGTAATTATATACTGTTTTATTTAACATTGAAGTTTTGAGTTATACTTAATTATTAACGGCCAGCGTACGTCACAAAATATATTTATTTAGCCCTTTGGCATTTTCAGAAAGGCGGTGTTGAATTTTTTTAATCGATGTCATCCCAGATAAGGCAGTAGGACCACTAAGACACAATGGGTTACAGGGCGTGGAAGAATTAGGAACAAAAACATTAATAATGAGTTATAAGAGTAATCAGTATGGCAGTAGATAGAGATTGTCATTGCATTTAAACTTTTGCAGATTAATGTTTGGTGTAAACCATGGAACCGGACGGAACATCCAAAAGCAAGAAGTGCAAGAAAAGAAACTGCTAACATAAAATATACGGTTACGTCTAGCCAGTAAAACTGTAAATTGATGAGATCTCGACGCCAGTTTAGTACTGCGCTTATAATCAAAAAGTCTATGTACCATTGCGAACAGCTCATCCGAACAATTGCCATCAAATCATTTATAAAAAAAATTCCCGTTTAAATCATGTGTTTCATGATTTTTTCATTCATACATATTTTTTATCATTAGAATCAAGTGATATTTATTAGATATTTTAAAGTCCACCTTTGAATTTCTCTCTTCGATATCTTCCAATTTATTTTGATTCTTCTATCAGATCTACAATTTTACTTACTCTGTGATCTTTTTTAATTCTTTTATATTCAGCTCTTTAAATCATTTATTAAACCTTTAATCTATTCTTACTTATTTTCCATCTCATCTATTGTTTGGTCTTTATCCAAATAACCATCAATCCTTTCTTTGTTGTTTCTTTATTTTCCATCAGAATCAATCAAACCCTCACATATTCTGAGTTGTTCTTCAATTTCATGTCTTTGCTCTGTATTGGGGGATGGGTTTTGTTCTCCATGAATATTCTTGGTCCCATTTTCATTATTCTTTCTCTTCCTTCTATTCCACCTAACTTGCTTCTTATTCTATACGCCCTACACTACCAAAGAAATAAAATAAAAGACAACTGCAAATGCCAAAATATACTTTGATGTGGCTTCTGTCATCACTAAACACTGCCATGCTCCCAGTGAGACTTACAATGTGCAAAGGAAGCACGGTTAGAAACTCCAGAGCTGTCGATTAACGCCTGGCTATTAATGGAGACGGCTGCTGCCGCTTCGATTGTCAATAGCAATGGCTCTTAGGACTTGCGGCTCACCGCGGCGGTTTGTGGCCGACTGCTGTGGTCAGGGTTGGTTAGGGTTGGAGGGTTTTTTTTCCGATAGCGCTCTCCTCGGACAAGTTTACTGTTTGTTCGCTGGATTGATGATGTCTCTCTGTAATCATGAAGGGAAAATATAGCAGTGTCCTGCTTTTGCGTTGTGGAGTGATGAGGGTGGTAATAAAAATGTCTGACTTCGTCTTGGTGAGGAAACAATAATGGTGGCGTTAGTAGTGATAGTAGGAGTTGATGAGATGGTGGGATAATGAGGACGAAGTGTTTTGTTTGAGAAAAGAAAGAGAAAAAAAAGAGAAAAAATAAGGCGTAATGAAAATAATTCAGATGATAGGAACGGAGTTAAAATGAAATAGAAAGAAAAATTGAAAGAAAGGAAAGGAGAAAAAGATTGAAATAGAAAACGTTGAAAATGATGAAAACATAAGTTGTACTGAAAGAGAAAAAAGTCTTCTGAAATGTAAAATAGAGAAAAAAACACAAAAGAATTGGAGAAAGATTATTCTGAATTAACTGAAAAAGGAAGGGATATAAAGAAGAGATAGCGGCAAAGGGTAAATGTGGCGTGTCTGAAAAGGATAGCTTTTACGTGGGTCTAGTGAGCGACAGGATGGATTTATGATGTCCATCACGTGGTAGAGGGAGAATGACCACTGCTTATTTCTTTTCTTGCTTTTGTCTGATTTTGGTTCTTAGGGACTAAAGGTCAGAGTTTGGGAAGTAGATGATAGTAGTAATGGCGCTAGTTGCTAACTAATGTTGTCTGCTTATGCGAGATATGATGCTATGTTTTAGATTCGCCTTAAAATAATCTGTCATGGGTGTATTGTCCAATAGAAGATTAAGCAGCCCGAAACTACACTTGCCTTTATTTAAAAAGTTAGAGATTTGTTATCATTGACGTCTACCATAGCAACCCTTTGTCGAATAGATATATTTATTACACTCTCTGGTGATCGCTTAAAACGTGGAACTGATAGATATCACGCTGGGTTAATTTCGACCTACAAATACTCTCCTTCTCTTTCAAACCGAGCACAGATTCTCCATATATATATATATATATATATATATATATATATATATATATATATAGTATATTTTAAACATTTTTACAGCACGCTCATACGCGCGCGCACACACACAAATATACACACATACGCATATATATTATATTATATGTGTGTGGCTTTTTGTGAGTGGGTGCACGCTCGAGCGTGTATAGTAAAATAGGGCATCAGCATTGATTTAATATAAAAACCAAAGAAGACAAATATTAGATCTCTTTCAACATCAAATAACGCGTTTAATGGATAGAATAACATGCGTTGATGATTCTTATTCCTTTAGAGATGACTTCCTAGGAAGAGAAACAAGTCATAGTATTACTAAATTTAGTTTTAAAATCCATTGTGTATTAAACAAGATTGTTACACGAATATTTTGTTACCGTTTGTATGGTCTCTTCAATTAAATGAATAAACTGTTAGATAGTCAATATCGCGATTTTTATCCTCTCATTCATCTCAGTTGCACATCATTTGTGTTACATTAAAAAAGAAAACATAGTGAATTCATTTGCTTATTTTGTTTAGATATAAGTGTTTGTTTGCATGGATATTTTATAGAAATATGCCGATATTTCATGATGACCATAAAGTGTGATTTTACTATCTCTTTATGACTTACATTTTGTCAACATTTCTACTGTTTGAAATTTAATATTACTTGTACCTGTTTTTTTTATGATTCCCCGATAACTTCTCTGCTTGTTAGTGGTTTTCCATACTTATATAAATGATTTAAAAATGCATCATTTGATGTTATCTTACAAGTTATTTTTTGGACAGATATACAGATTGGTATTTCTTTTAATGTGGTTTATTTAAATCATTTTTATGGCAAAGTGGTTATTAGCGCACTTTGCAGAATTAGATGGCGTATGTTCTTGCATAAATAAAATCTTTTAGCCTAGATATACATGGTTGCGATTTTTAACACACAAAAACCTCTTGTCCAAAAGATTACAATCATTTTCTACATTTTTCTTTTGGCTCCGTTACCAACGACAAAATTTATAATTTTAATTCCTCCAATAAAAGCTCACGCCTTTCCGTCTCTTCCAAAGTCTTAATTTTTGACTAGCCCAATTATCTGCTCTATCAAATGTAAGTCTGCATTCATCAGAATAATCAATTTTCTTCTACTACTTTGCACAACTTACACGTCCGTCTTTATGTTTTAGAAGTTTGAAGCTAATACTTTCATTGATCTCACGGGTTTAACTAATTTTCTCAAGATTCTGAATTATTTATTCTACTTCCATTTTCGTCACTCTAAGCTTCAAATATTTTCTTGCAGTTCAAATAACTTTCTTATTAAAATTTTAATTTGTTAAATAATCACTTACAGCCTTTTTTTATTCCTTTTTCCTCTTATCTACTCAAAGTCTTGAATTTTTTAGTGTTAGAGCTCTCTGTTCTTTTTCGTAATCTGTAAATTTGTGTTTTCAACAATCGTTAATTCTCTTTATCTTACACCTTATGACAATATCTATATATTTGAAAATAAACATAATATATATATGTGTGTGTGTGTGTGTGTGTGTGTGTGTCTGTGTGCGTGTGTGTATGCACATGTGTAGGCGCTTTCATTTCACTTATTCTATTAATCAATATGATGAACTACTATTATTGTTTTAACGCTGCAATTCAAGTTTTGTCATTTCAACACTAATGCATAAGTCACCAAAAAGGAAGAATAAATATGGATTATAAAAAAATGTATAAGAACTAGAATTCGCATGGTATATTTGCAATATAATGTTAAAATATAACCTGAAAATGCTGCCAACATAAACGGGTTAATTCCATTTTATTTAAAAAAGCTTTAGATTGCACGATAAACTGTAAAATAATATATTGTGGTCGATGTTTATTTGTACGTATATATAAATATTCGACCATTAACCTCAAGAGAAATTAGGCTGCCACGTTTTTATATGTGCGACACGCAAAGTAATAAGCAAATTAATATCGCATGATATTTATCATCATTGCATCTTAAGAAAATAAAAATTATTCTTAAATTTGAAGAAAAACTTGACATATTTTTTCTGGACAAAAAAAAAAAAAAACATCAATTCAGATCTAGTGTAGTGATGTTTTGTTTTCGTTGAGCGGCTGTTTTTCCAAGTTTTTTTAACGCATATGAAATTTTGATTTTTACTATTTTAGCGTAAGCATGAATTTTTTCTTCGTATTATTATTATTTAATTTATTTGGTTCTCCTTTAAATAATTTTCCTTTGTTTTTTCCACCCCAAAAACATTACAGGTAAAAAACAATACAATTTCTACGGTAGAAGGATTGCATTTTTTTTTTTTTTAAAATAATATTAACGGAAAATTTACATATTACATTTTATGAATTTATGAAAAGAAAATGCAATCTTTCTTAAGAAGAAATACAGATGGGCCAATAAATTATTTTTAAATTTCACAGCAAAGACAAACGAATGTAAACTTTTTTTTTTTTTTTTTTTTTCTATTTTCAACGTGCATATTACATTTTATGAATTTATGAAAAGAAAATGCGATCTTTCTAGAAGGAATATCATGGAATTTACAGATGGGCCAATAAAATTTTTAAATTTCACAGCAAAGACAAACGAATGTAAACTTTTTTTTTTTTTTTTTTTTTTTTTTTTTAGCGTCATTCTCTTTGATATATTTAGGAGAAGGAAACTCGAACAACAACCCTGTCAAATAATGCCGAGGAGGAATGGCTACTGCGTTATGAGGTCGCGAACGATCCCCTACAGGCTTCGGGAACCCTGTCTGTAAAAGACCGTTACTCAACGTGCCGGGCAACTTTGGGTGGACTTTAGAATAGATGTGAAAATTAAAAATAGAAACAAAAAGTATGGCTCTTCCAGTGGATAAACAGGAGCCCGTCCTTCAGGAGGGAAACCTGAGGTCGAAAAATCTGCCATAGGAACAAACTCCTTCAGGTTACACCCAGGATAATCCTAATGATGGTCCTGTATTCTAAATTAAATCGAAAAATAAAATATTTGATCAGGACTGCATTCCATGAAGGTTTTAGAACATTTTGCCAAACATATGACATTTGGCGAGAGAAGGTTGGGCAAACAAGACAAAAATAAACTAGCCAATGTAAAACATTAAGGAAATAACTGATTGACAGAGTCTGAAATTAATGAAATAAAAAAGAATTGCAACAAAATAGATGAACCAACAAAACATGAAAAGGAACCGGAATCGTAATAACATATTGTCATAATGAAAAACCGAAATACACACAAATCACGAAGATAATGCTGAAAATTTAGAAATGTTGGAAAGGTATGATCTTAGTGTCACAAGATAATAAAACAAGTTTTCATCGAACAGAATTTCAGAATTATTTATACAAGAAGCCAAGGATGAAAATGAGCCATATGCAGATTACAACTCCCAAAATTACAACCAAAAAGGAAAAATAAGCTCTATAATGCAGCACTCAAATTGATTCTGGATGAAGAAGAATATAAATCTCAATGGCGTCAGACAGAACAAATAAACTGAACAAAATAAATTGGAAAAGAAAAATAGAAAAAGAAATTAACTGATGAATTATTATGATGAAATCCATAAAATTTAAGAACCTCGAAAGAAAATACAATATCGAAAATGAATTCAATTCAAAGAATCTACGAGAAAAGATTTCTATAGACAGCAAGATCTTTTTTCAAAGAAATTTTTGGAAATAGGTAAACAAAGATGACAGCCTAAAATGGAAGAAGTTATAGTTCTGGGGAAAAAAAACAAACTTGACAGTTAGAACGAATGAAAAATAAACCAGAACAGACATGGGGGAAGGAATATGTAGAAAAAAGTTCAGATAAAATTCTAAAATTATTTAAAAAGGCCAAAGAACATTAACAACTAAAATTCCTGCATGGATGACCAAAGGAGTTACATCAAAAAATTACAAAACGAAAACTATAGACCAATTACATGTCTTCCAAGAACATACAAACTGTTCATCTATTTTAACAGCAAGAAAAAAATGACATACTACCACTTGAACAAAAAAGGTGCAAACTATGCTACGGTTAAGACCAATAATTAATTGATCCTGAAAACGAAGAAACGTAAAGTAGAAGTGTACCAATTCCTGGATCTTAAAGTCTTTGATGTACAAATACAATCAAAAATTAACAGAAGAAATTACCTCAATATAAAATAATAGCGAAATAAACATCAAAAAAATTTAAACTCTTTGTCGCATAAAACAATAACCAAACAAAACAGCAAAACAGCTCAAAAAGAAAATAAACCATAACACATGGATGACTTAAAATTGTATAAATGACAAAACAAATTTTCAGTGAAGACATTGGAATGAAAAATTTGGATAAATGTGCTAAAGCTAGTTTTAAATACAACAAATATTATAGTTCAAAGTGAAGGAATTCCACCATAAGAAAATAGTGCGTAAAGATAATTAAAAATAATTGAATTCTAATAATTAATAACCTTGCCAAGTGGTCCAATATAGTTTCAACATCTTGAACTGGACTCTAAATAATCAACAAAATAAAACAAATAATAAGATATCATATTGTCTATACATATAAAGAATGGAAAGGTCTTATTCAGGAATTGTCATACAAGACAACAACTAGCTTACTAAACATGGAAACAACAAATGACTGGATGATAAAATTAGTGAAACAACATGAAAACAGAAAGAAAAATATTCAATAATAAAAGAAGGCAGTAAATACAAACAACATTTACATTTAGTAGATTCTGTAGTAAATCAAAACAGAAGCCAAGAACCAAATTGCAGCAAAAGATAAGGAAAAGGAAGATGAAACAACGCTGGCAAGACAAACCCCTGCCGAGCATCTGGATTAAAGTCTGAAAAAGGCTTTACAGCAAAAAACATGAAGCAAAAATACATAATAATGTGGATCCAAATACAGGTTTAGAAGAAACAATAGACCATCTAATTCAGGATGTTTCTATATTTGCCCCAAATGAATATAAAAATCGTCACGAAGATGATCGGATGATGATGATTCCACACAGACAGAAAATCAGCAAATAGGCCGGACATTATTGAAGAAAAGAAAAATGATAATTTAAGTCCAAACATAGCAAACCAAGGAATTTGAAAAACTATCAAAATACAAAGACCTGGAAATTGAAAAATGGAAATTGAAAAAAGAGTGGTTAGGTACTTGGATTTGAAATTGAGAATCCCTGAAAAGCCAAAATAAGGAGAACTTGTCCAGTCTTAAATTCATTTCAAAAAAAATGTCTTTGAAGAAGGATAGGATTAGGTTGAATATAAAATAATAAAGTTGGCTGTGGTACTAAAGAGGTAGAAAAAAAAAATGATGCCATCAAATATAAAAAACATGAAGAAAGGAGAATGATGATGAATGATTTGAAGCGACAAATGAAATAATTCACGCAATGAAATTCTATTTGAACTTGAAGTCTTAAATTCAAATCATGAAGAAAATTGAAAAAAGGGTTTGGTAAGGTAGAGTAGTATATAGGGAAGGAGAATCAAAATATTAAAGAAGAGAGAGAGTCAAAAATGAAAAATTGAAAAGGGTTTGAGAGAAGTAACGAAAAAATTAGAAGTACGAAAAAATTGGCATCATGGTTGGTAGAAAATATTTATTGAAAATGGATAAATGGAAACAAGAAAAGCAATTAATATTAAATAAAATATAAAACCACAAATATATAAGAAAGGATAAAAAGAAATGGAGTGAAATAAATGTCACAAAAAGCGGAAAATAAACCCATAATCATAGAAAGATAGACTAAAGAACTAGAGCAGAAAAGGTGGAAATCAGTTTTAAACTGGAACCGAATATAGAGAGGAAAATTACGCAGATTGTTAAAATATATAGAGCGAAAGACAGGGATAGAGAGAGTAAAAAAGAACATCTTATAACACCAATAAGAAAAACCGTAAAATTTCATAAAATGTGTAAGAATTACTTATTTTTATTAATCGACTGTTATTCTCAATTTCAATGCCATATTCACAACATTTCGGCTGTTGTAAACTCCGGCCTTCTTCAGGAGATTGAAATTTCGAACTGAAACCTTTATCTTGTCCACCGGGGTAGATTGTTCTCGTTCCAAGTGCTATGCCACTTCTGGATATCTCAGTTATTTCCCTCAACTCTCAACTCAACTCTCAAATTTCCCTCAACTCTCAACTCAACTCTCAAATTAGACAGTGAATCTAACCAAAGCCTGTATCCACTAGGCCATATGTCCCCGAGGACATCTGTGTATGCATTTTTTTGATTTCTAAACCTCATGTCTCAGAAACATTTTTTTTACCAGTACTCATATTGTAATTTTTTCTGTTGTGATTATTGCTTTTTTACCAGAGCTTATATTGTAAATTTTTGTTGTTATTCATCGTTTTCTCTATCATTCCTTATTACTGGGTCCCATATTGTATTCATTTCTGTGCTTCGTTGGCTCAGGAGATTTTTGTGGCTTATCATATGTGTTGATTCCTTACTAGTAAAATCTACCCCGAAATTCCAATTCTCTTGAAGAACTCTGGAGAGTACAAGGGCTGAAATGCTGTAAATATGGCAATGAAGATAAGGATATCAGTCCGAATAATGAAAATATTGTAAGTAATCATAATGCCTCATCTCAGAAATATAGACAGACAATGCGTTCCCTTACAGCATTATCTGCAAAAACTTGATGCGGCTGCGAACAAACCCAACTTAAAGTCATAAAGCAGATAACTTCGAACGAGCTGCTTCGACAATGCCATGTTTCCTCGCCGCTTGACGAAACGCACATGGATTGATCAAAGGCAATGTACACTCACTCCACTGCTTTCCCGGCATGTGATGCACTTATTTGCATATCACTGATCACTTCTTCCAACACGACGTAAAAAAACGGCAAGGACATTTTGGTTACCTTATACATTGACACTAATCTCAAAAGGTAATGAAATAGATCATGATATTCTGAAAATGCAGTGAAATTGAAAAAATAAACAATATATTAGATCAAAAATTTAAATTCAAGAGAAAAATAGTAATGAAAACACCAAAAAAAATACACCATAAATTATAGAATAAAAAATATGGCTGTGGAAAGATTAAATCCGCCAGTAATAAGAACGTGGATGCATTTTGCAACGTGTTAATTAAAACAGGATTAGTCAGGATTTTTATTTTAATCAGATATACCCCAAGCAAGGCAGTAAAGCCACAAGGGGTTACTGAATATGAAAGAATTAGAAAGCAGAAAGATTACTAAGGAATTAGAGCAACAGAATAGTAACCAGGAAGACAGTAGATAACGATGGATATCGCATTTAATTTTTTAAGATTAGAATTCACTGGAAAGCATGGAACAGGAAGAGAGTTTTACAAGCGAGAAGTGCGAGAAATGAAACTGCTAGCATAAAACTTACGGTTACCTCTAGCGAATCAATCTATAACCTTCTTACCAAAATAGCACTAAACTTAAATTCATAAAGTCTATGTATCATAGAGAAGGGCGATATTTATTCTGTTTAATACACAGAAATGTGGCACAAGGCCGAAGTGGGGGATCCGTCTTAACTATAACTATAACTTAGCCACAAACGCTGACCCAATTGTACAAACGATATTCCATACACCAAAACAACACATTCTTACGTAACTTTCTTATTATATCCACCATAATACCACTATGAAAATACTAACTAGTCCCCATATTTACAATTCATTGTCTCTTGGTGTGTGTGGGGGGTAATAAAACAACAATTCTAAAAATTTAGCCCCAATGAGTATTTACGAATATGAATGCAAAACAATTTGCAAGAAACTAAAGAAAATAACATTAGTAATAAAACCTCCAACAAACAGCGGCGGTGCCACATTGCTACAGACGGAAGAGGCCTTAAGGACAAAGAAATTTCCCTGCAGCATGCGGGCCAAGAGGCCTTCAACAAACTTGCACAACGGCGTTACCAGCCTGCAATAAAAGAAGGCGTGACCTCCCCATCACAGCATTAGCAGTTTGGAGATTTCTCCAAACCCTCTGAGCAAAGTTTTTTGGCGACCCAGAGGGCCCCACGAATCACCAGCCAGGTGAGTGATCCCTCATCGTTATTGAGACATGGGCGCCCAAATCCGTATTGAGCGAGCCTCCTGCTTCGTAATTCCGAGCACATCAATCAGCTCATCACGAACGGACCCCCTGACTAACACCTGATATAATGCCCTACCAGACAACACCTGGACGTTGGAGAGGCCATCCGACGCCCATAAGAGGCGTTTCAGAGCAATACGACATTCACAATAGAAGGAGCATTCGGCTCGGGGTAAACGGTGGCCCTCCTCCTCGCACGAATGCACACTTCTCAGCGATGGGAAGTTCTTACGGACGTCTTCCTTCCAGAAGGTTCCCTTCTCATCCGGTTCACAACACATTCGATCTAGAACGCCGATGCGAAGCATATATTGACGAATCAATGCTTGGCATGCCCAGACCGCCTTCAGATGGATGAAGTCAACAGATCTCCCGCGATACAATAGCAGCCTTGTCTCTCCACAAGAAAGAAAACAAGAGCTTTACTAATGACTTTAAAGTGGGACACGGAAGTGGAAGTACCCAGTGTCGGTAAAGGAGAATCGGGTAGATGTGTGAAACACATACTCCCCCACCCTTTGAGAAAAGATTCCTCCGAGACCACAAATTAATTGCGATCTCGGCCTTCCCTTGCACATCCGACCAATTCATTTCCAAGTGGAGATCAGGACCGAACCAGACACCGAGAATCTTGACCGACCCATCCATCTAGAGGAAAGGTCGGAGAAGAGAAACTCCCTTCCACGCACCCAACCGCAAGCCAACAGATTATCGCGGTTGATCTTGGCCCCTGTCACCAACTCATAACCGCAGATTTCTTTGCTGATTTTGTCAATCTCGCTCTGCTCGACACAAGAAACAAAACGTTATCAGCATAGGTAGAATACCTGGCCGAGGTGGTAGCACCGGGCAGAGAAATTCCGCGTAGGACCGGATTCGCCTTTAACTTGCGAAGCAAAGGATCGAACGCAAGAACGTAAAGCAAAGGCGAAAGCGGACAGACTTGACGAATAGATCGAGACATCACGAAAGGTTCCGGTCTTAACCTGTTCACTTCACCAGCGCACCGGGAGTCGCATACAGAAGACGGATCCTTGCGTAACAACTTGATCACGCCCCTGGTGAAGCGTTGGGGTATAGACCCCTGTTTTTTTCCAGTTGCCGAAAATCAGTGCCAGCAAGGGAACAAGAAAGGGCGACTGCCTCAAGTACACTTCGTACGAAAGACCATCTGATCCCGGAGATTTGTCCAGGCCAACCTGTTTCAGCGCTGCCCAGATTTCCGACTCTGTAATGGGACACGCGCACCTAGCCGTTTCAGTCAGTTAAATAGGCGTCGAATAGAGCAGGGCTCATACCGGGCTCCCTGGTGAAAAGCTCCTGAAACTACTCAAGAAAAGCCTCACATATGCCCTCGTTTGTTGTCACGGTCCGCTTATCCGGCAATGTGACGCATGCGATATGTCGTCGAGATGCATTCCGAGCTTCCTCTGCACGCAATTCAGCGGCCATATTCGTTGCCTCAGAGGACATTCATTTTAACGTAGCCCTAACTATCGGAGCTTGATCCTTCTTGATAAGCAAGGAGGCCAACTCTGGCTTAGCTAAAGCTACGTCCCCACTATCACAGGATTTGATCACCCGATCAACTTTCTGCTCTAAAGCCGTTTGCGCCGCTAATCTATCTAGATTTAGCCGGCGTTTATAATCAGCAGCAAACGTTCTGATTCCACCAGCCATTTCCCACAACCGCTCCCGACAGTTCCCTTTCTATTATTAGTAGCAGCTGATCCCGGAAATCTTGCTCACCAAACAATGATGAGATTAATTTCCAGTAGCCAGCCATCCTAACCTTAGGCTTATCTAAATTTACACGGACACGGACAAGCCTATGATCCGAATCTCATGGAAACTTGGACAATCTAAGAGCCCTACATCGACTCTCCTAACTAAGATTTGGTCGAAGTATCTAGAACGCACCTTTGTAGCGGAACTGCCACTCTAAGTCCAAGACCACACTACCTCCCGGGGGTGTTCATTCCGGTACTTACCGACAAGATCAAACTTGTCGATAAAGTCCCGAAATGGTTTCACGTCCCGGTTGTTAGTACCCGAATTTGGCCCTATGCGATCTATATCGGGGTCAAGGACGGCATTCCAATCGCTCACTAAAACTCCCCGACGCGAAACAAAGCAGGCCGCTCAGAATGGACATTATGCACATAAACCCCAATGAGACGAAGAGACTTATCCTTTATGGTAACATTCAGCACGCAAAGTCTGCCCGCCGGATCCGCGAAGACAAGAACACACACAGCTTTCAATGGCTTGCTCACCAGCCAAGAGATACCCATCAAGCGTCCATCAAAATATGCTGAATAGAGGTAAAAAAAAACCCTTAGACAGAATGCCTTCATAATCGCGAGAGGAAAATCGGGTCTCTTGCGCACAACATATATTCACCCCGAGACGCTGAAGGTCACGCGAGAGCCTCGCCCTGCGAGACACCGACTTCAGACCTCGGGCATTCACACTTGCTAACCAGAGAGCCATGATGAACTAGATTATGGTTTCTCTCCTGCATTGAATATGGCCGGGGTTAGGACACCGTCGGCCTCTCCCATTTAGCCTGTACCCATCTCACTCTTGATGGTGCCATCAGGAGACAAGCCGCCAATGTCCAAGGGAAAGGTTAGCTTTAAAGCTCTATATAGAGAGGGATGAACTAAAAACGGGAACCTCTCTAAACAAAACTTTTGTAATTTTTTAACATCCCCATCCTCAAAGCAAGCCATTGGTGGTTTCTTTATGTCCAAATTTTTATTTTTCTAAAATTTAAAAGTGCTTTTAATTTTTCTTTTAATTTTTTGGTTTTTATTAATGTCTTATCTTCTATTTCTTTTGAGACATAGTACACGTCTTCCCCAGTATTGTATATGGGCTTGATTGTCTCTTTGCTTGATCTTATTTTTTCGGTGAACATATAGATCTATGCATAGGGGAAGGATTGGGTGATGGAATGGGAGATGATATTTTGGAAGATGATTTGGGCACAGGTCCCTTCTTAAGAGTGGTCATGTTAGTTGTAACTTTGTTTGCTGGTTTTTACAGTAGGAGGAGGAACCATGTGATAATGTTTTGTGAGAGGAGAAGACGGTACCGAAAAAGAGATACCAGATTATTTTTCCGAATCTTGAGGTTTGGATTTTAAAGTCCCCATAATCTGCTGCAGTTTTTCCTTTTTCTGGAAAGATGTTTCGTATTGTAGGAGTTTATCTGAGTAGCTGACCGGAGAATCGCCCTTAGCACTAGTTGCGGGAGTGGGGCTGTTAGTGCCTTTGCCTATTTTGGATGTGGAACGAGGTCCCGCTGCCTGGATCTTCCCTTTTTTCCCTGCCAACGACCTGCCATTACCCCTCCTCCTTCTCCCTATCCGCACTAGCGTCAGGCAAAGGCTTTTCGGGGAATGGGGACTGAGATTTGGATCCAACCGGGGGTTTATCCACACCGATCGAGAGGTTCCGATCGCTGGCATGCCCATTACAGGCGAGACGGATTGTACAGACTTGACCAAAGGCGTATTTGGTTTGGCGGGGACCAGAACTTCAGAGGCCTTCTTCTCTGTGCAGGAAGAGTATAGGTGACCAGTCTGTCCACACTTCCAGCATACCTGTTTACATCCAGACAGTTGTGGATGGAGATGAAGGCCTTTCTGACAATCATCAACTCGAAACTCCACCCCCCACGTCATATCGTCCGAGGAAGCACTGAGTATCTGTCCAAACTGTCACAGATAGGCGGCCAAATGCTCCCCAACAATATAAGGAACCTCATATACTGCAACGTTGGTTCCCCGTATGTCTTCATATTCCGTGCGCAGAATTAGGTCCTTTGTTATAAGATCCCTCTTCGTTGCAGCTTCACAATCGGCAGGCGTGGGCAACAGTACGTCCCACATAAAATAGCCTTTTCCTTTGATGATTCTCTGAGCTTTAATGCCCAGAGAAGTCAAGGCCTTAATTACCGTGTTTTTTGTGGAGGGACAAATTTTGCGCGAGCGCTTGTCCACCACAAAGTCTGATACAATTCTTTTCTCAGCTTTTCTTAGTTCCTCGGGATTTGACAAGAGCCCATCTGCTGTGACCAGATGTGCGTAGCTCTTGGCTTTCTCCAGGAATTCCATCATGTTGATTTTACACTTTGTCGGGGTCTTCCATCATGAGGGCGTCTCTCCGACCGCTACATTTTCATCATTATTATTTGGGGTTTGAATTATTAAATTTTGGTCTTGTAGGCTGTTTTCTCTTACACAACTTTGGCCAATTGCGGCCACTCTACTTTCGTCTTGTACGCTGGTTTCTTTCACTGATTTTTGGCCATTTGCGGCCACCATACTTTTTTCTTGACTCTGTAAATTATTTCCATTTGGAGGCACCACAGATTTGCGGAAATTTGGATTCTGGTCATAAAACCTGGCTCTCTTGTGTCTCCATCACTGATTCTTTATCGTGAATCTTATCTGGCGGATCCTTCTTTTTTTTTTTTTTTAGTCCCAAACAGGTTTTTCCTCGCCGTTCTCTTTGCACCCATATCTTTTCTTTTAAAACAATATGTTTTTTTTTAATTTCTTTTTACAAAAACAAAATAATATAATTAAACAAAAGCTAAATAAGTATAAATCTTAATAACAAAGAAAATTTTACGAGACAACGCAAAAACAGTTAAACACGCAAGAATGGGTTACTTAAAAAGAATACATACGAAAAAAGACAATGAACGGAAAAAATATAAACAGTAAACAATAACAAATCCCAGAAAACGAAAAATCACAAATTAAGGGAAAAAATAAACAAAAAGAATCTTTTTTTTTACAATAATAGGACAGTAGATAAGAAACAAAATATACCAAACAAATTCACAAAAACAATATGGTTGCTACTAAAAAATTCTAGTCAGCTGAAAAACGAACGAAACAAAAAACTAAAATAAAGAAATAACGAATAGAAAAATAAATACTAAAAGTTACAATAAACCCAGAAAAGAGTTAAACAAAGGAACACAGAATATTTAATAGATATTTAAACAAAGAACAATGAAACACGTAGAAATAATATGTAAACAAAGAAAAATACAGTCTGACGTGGACCAAAAAAATAAAGGTTTGCGGGGAAAAGTTACGGAAAATTAAAAGAAAAATTAAAAAGGTAAATATATAATCGAAAACTAATTATAAAAGAAAATGAAAATGAATAATAAAGAAACAAAAAGAGGTAAAGTAAAATTGAGGGGAGGGTACAGAAAGAAAATCAAACTTTTGACAAAAAAGTCAGTAATAAAAAAGGAAAGATAAAATTAAAACGGACTTAACCTAAATAACTGTTGAAAAGCACAAAATAGTTCAGATAATTGCAGTAATCCGTCAAACACCGGTCGTAAGACGTCGGCAAAAAAGAACTCTCCTTACTGAGATGCCATAGGGAAGTACTCATCCGAACAATTCCAATGAAAGTATTTATAGGAAAAGCACAGGGAAACAAAAGTGCGGCGGTGAGTAAGTGACTGAAGTCGAGATGCTACGGCCAATAATATTGCGGATTCTTCTTTGGGTTTTAACAAGAAACTACAAATATATAACAGGAGCACCGGATTATATGTAGCAGAACTATTTTAAGCTTGAACGAATGATAGACTTATAGATATGTAGGATGGAAAAGAGAAATAAAAATTATCTAGCAAAAGAAAAGTAACCAAGCTGACCGATCAATGGATTCAATATAACCTACTTCATGTCAGCAGAGAATATTAGCCCGAAAAGGCGTAACGAGTCCCTCTTCCATCGCCATGCTGATGGAATATAGTAAGGGGTCTCTCAGGTATTTAATAGAGAGTAATTTTGTTTTAGTGGCAATAATAATAATAATAATAATAATAATAATAATAAGAAGAAGAAGAAGAAGAAGATGATGATGATGATGATGATGATGATGATGATGATGATGATGATGATGATGATGAAATTGTAATCCTAAAGCCTAAGGAAATTAAATCAGAAGAAATAAATATAAACACGTCTGAATCGAAAAAGTGATACTCTGGGAATATTACTAATGATTTCCATTCGACTAAACACATGAAAATCATAGGCAAAAATCACTAAACATTTCTAATTGTAAAATAGAATCAGTTCTATTGGAATATATATATATATATATATATATATATATATATATATATATATATATATATATATATATATAACCCTCTGAGCTGACCATAATAAAACCGTTCATATAATATAATATCATGAACTTGCTAGGGAATATGATTTTTAAGCGCATTTTCATAGTGGTATATAATTTGTTCGAAATACCAGGATAGGTCTGAGAAACATATGATGATGATGATGATCATAATAATAATTTCTCATAATAATAATAATAATTTCTCTGTAGTATTAACATGTATATATATGCCTTGGTGTCCTACACTAAATATCTCATTCATTACCGAAGTTTTGCGAGTCAGTTACCTAATATTAACCAGTTGGAATGTCTCCTAAGGGTTGAGGCACTGTACATCGAGGTTTAAAGGATTATGCTGATAAGAGGAATAAGGGACACATTATCACAGACCGTTTGAGGTGACTGGCTTACCCGACCTAAGGCTATTTCTAATATGTGTGATATGGTGACAGATTTTATAAAAATAGTATAATCATGAAGCTCGACTGCAGAATTATACTAAAATATTAATTATTACAATTTGCCACCATATCACACATATTTGGCTTTGATGTATGTGTATAGTAGGTGTCATAATATATGTATGGGGATTCCTATATTAGTGGCCAACATAACTTTGCCAAAGTTCTGCTCTCACACTTAATGATAATGATATTAATAAGAGTATGAGACTTCGATATAAACAAATAGCTGTCTCTTTCAATTCTTTCCTTTCCTCTCACCTTTACAACTTCTTTTATTTTTGTTACCAGACTTAATTCCTTCGAAGTTTTTTGAAGATACTATAAGGATTTGCACGATATATAAAACGTATGAAAGACATAAGTTAGATAATAGTATTTTCTATACAAAATATCGCACGACGTTGTTTTATTAAGTTTATCTTAGTTTAGCACAAGACCACAGTTATGGGCCAGCATGAATCAAACTTACTACTCAGTACTAATGGTGTGCCAAGATTAATTAATGATTACTCGTAGAAAAGTAACTCTGACCATGAGGATTTTTTGCTTAATAGTAGTTCATAAATGCCATATATATATATATATATATATATATATATATATATATATATATATATATATTTGTGTATTTAGGCAGCAATCCTTCTTTCATGCACATTTCATTGAATACGACCGACAAGGTACTTTTATTTAGTTTTTTATACAATTTCTCATGCGATCTAATAATTTTTTTCTTTTCAGATGAAAAATTATATATAAAAAAAGTTTTATTGTTAATTTTGTTTAATTAAACAATTTAAAACAAACGCTGATTAATAACGGGTTTACTAATCAGTTGTTGGATTTCCACATTTGGCGTTTTCTTTCATGAGTCTCTTGAATCCCTTCCTCCCATTCCACAGCTCGCCAAACAACAGCTCTTACTTCTCACTATCAATCAACACCAGATCTGGCCTCAGTCCAGACACAATACCCTCCCCTGCCAGTGTTGCATCAACCAACACTGACCACTTCCTTGAGCCCTCCGATCTTGACTTCTGCCTTGTGTCAGTCATACCTTGCTCAAGGAAGGCAATCTTTCGCAGGTCCGGCGAAGGTATACTAACACTTCTCGAAGCTGCTGCCACAACCTCCAGGACCAAGGACCTTTATTTAAAGGTGTACCAGCCATTCTGTAGCGCTTTCGGACCAGATGACAGCATATGGCGCAGGTTTCAATATACACCACACAACTGGCAGGATGGTGAATCCTGTACTCCCCATCCCCCCAAAATCTGCCGGTGATGACGCCACACCATGAGGAACTTTAAATGCCCTGCACTGAGACGCCACCAATTAGATGAACTGATCTGAACACCTGTGTCTATGTAGTTATTCACAAACAGGTAGCTGTTTGCCTTCTGACAAACACCTTAAAGAACACCTTTCCCTCAACTTTCACGAGCGTGATTGGACGAAACTGAGAAAGAGTTAATGAATTCTCCTCCTTGGGTATATACACACGATCAGCTAGACACGAACACTCCAGAACATCACCAATTTCCCAAATATTCAGAAGAAGCCTCCACAGACACCTCAGCAACTTGGGACACATCTTGTAGACAGTATATGTCAACTATTAGTACAACCCACAGAACACGTACTCGAATTACGTATAACTCCTCAAAAGCTACTTCAGGGGCGCCAGGCTTGAATAAACCTGGCACCACCTCCGCTGGGACCTCTCGGCAAATGAATACATGTTCATACGTTGTCTCTCCAGCTCATCCTACTTAACGCTCAAAGTTCTGCTAGTCTTCTCCTAAAAAAAACTATTCGTGAAGCGGAAAGGACTTTCTGTGAACGTTTTCCAGACCCTGGCAGCATATATATATATATATATATATATATATATATATATATATATATATATATATATATATATATATATATATATATATATATTCTTTAATAAGATTTCTCCAATATTCAGACTAGTAGGTGAAAATAAATAAATATATTGATAATATACAAACGGAGCACATACTCAAATACGAGTATCCAATGATAATAATGTTTATGCGATAAAAAAAGAAAAACCTGTCGGATTAATACAGATGCAAATCATTCAACGTGGTTCCTCATAGGATGCAGGTTCGATTTCTGCTGGAGAAATCAAATTTTTACAAAATTTCTCGAACATTCAGGCTGTTTTGAATCTCGCTAGTGATGCGCGCTGCATTCACTTGAGGATATTTCTAGTCTCCATTAAGGAATATATATATATATATATATATATATATATATATATATATATATATATATATATGTGTGTGATTTTATGAACTGTGGTCTAAATTACACAACAATGAAATTACACAGACATCACATTTTAACAAAATTAACTTGAAATACTAAAGTATTAATTTAATCAATAAAAACGCCATTGAATTCAACCATGGTAATCAGACAACATCAGAATCTCCTGCATTACAACATGTCATTTCAAAATTTCTGGCAAAGAGAATTACGTCTTGTTGTCATTTTCTGGCGGAAGGGGCAATCGACAGAATCTAAAATAAGCAACGCGCATTAAAAAATATAAAATGGTGACAATTTACCTATCGCTCCTATATATATATATATATATATATATATATATATATATATATATATAAACCCAGTGAGCCAGACAAACCTACCTAGGTTTCACCTAAACGGATCATCAGAGAAAACTGGCTTTGTGTGTGTATATATATATATATATATATATATATATATATATATATATATATGTGTCATATATATATGTTTTGGCGCCCTTACCTTTTGTAAATTACATAACTATTCATTATTGACTCCAGTTACGTCTTTCCTGTATATATTCTTTGTACTTATATACTTGAAATCTCCAAAACTCAGATGCAAGTTTTTAATTGGTTACCTTCAATATTCAGGATTTATTAGTAATTTATATTTTTTCTTTCATCACCATATTTGTTAAATGTGGTAATAAATTATATATATATATATATATATATATATATATGTGTGTGTGTGTGTGTGTGTGTGTGTGTGTGTGTGTGTGTGTGTGTGTGTGTGTGTGTGTGTGTAGCATTCTTTCTTTTAGATATATGTCGTTAAATATGACGGGCAAGGATAATTTATTCATTCTTTATTCAGTTTTTTTTT
Source organism: Acanthosepion pharaonis (assembly GCA_903632075.3). Taxonomy (NCBI): domain Eukaryota; kingdom Metazoa; phylum Mollusca; class Cephalopoda; order Sepiida; family Sepiidae; genus Acanthosepion; species Acanthosepion pharaonis. Next base: position 2,948,983 of record CAHIKZ030000324.1, read on the forward strand.
TTTTTCAACGTTCTAACATTTTTGGCGTTTGTTGGGATTGAGCAAGTACAAAACTCTTTATATCGTCCAAGCGCTTTCGGGTACTTCTTTAGCTACTTTTAAGGCGGGATGATATATTGGCGTAGTTACTTTATTTACTTCTTTTGATTGTGTTAATGTATTGTTTTTGAATTATAGTTGCAGCTATTTCGAGCTCTCGTGTGTTGGGCATGGCTGGAATTCGAGTTAGCGTCTTTATATTTTTTAAAAGACATTCAACACTCCATTACCATTGTTAAACAAAATGCGGAAGAGCTGTTGGATATACAAGATCTCTCTTATAAGGATGTGTTTATAGAGCTTTGCACGAATAAATGACATTTGAGACGTCTACTGAAGGAGGTGGTCGTATGTACGATACAGGCAATAGATTTGTGATAATAAACAAGCTTGTAATGGACAGTGAAATTGATATATTATATTGGTCATCGTCAGTTTAGATTTGATAGGTTTATTTTGATTATCAACTACAAGGTTTGCAGTTTTCTATTTTCTGTAATATATTATAAGTTTTACACGTTTTTCGGGAATTAAAGCAGAAATATGCTGTTTAATGATTTTTCGTATAGCGAATTCGTTGAGCATATAGTTATTGTGCATCTGGTACCCGTAAAGTATCTTGATGTTTGTTGTGTCATATTTTTCTTACTGGTGTCGCATACTTTTCATAAGCATATTTTTATTTCGTTATCAATGATGTAATTGGGGAAATTATTGTTGAATAATGTTTGTTCAATTTGTTTTAGTCTATGCAGAAATATTCTTTGTGAATTTTATATGTTCTATTTAGGTAGGTTGTAAATAGTGCTATTTTATATCTTTCCGGTTATTGACTATCATAGTTTACAAAACAGAAGTTCGTGGTGGTGGGACTTTTATACGGGTATGTGGAAAATACTTTACATTTTAGTTCTAGAACAACGTCAAAAAATTGGATTGTTAACTATGAGTTCTTCTGTAAAATATAGCGTTGAGTTTATTTTCAAAAGTTAATTAAGATTTATAATTTCGTCTTTATTTTTAATTAAGACAAAAATGCTGTCAACCTACCTTTTATAGATCTGTGATTCGTCATTTAATAATGGTGTCAACGTGGGAACGTTGACACCATTATTTTGGATTTAGGTGTTTCCATTATGATTATAGAATGTGGATTTCGTGGTACAGGCGATTAGTAGTTTCTAAGAGTTAGTGGTCGGATTTTGGGTGGAGGGATTGATTACTTATGTTGAGTGTTTCTTCATCCGGGATATTATTAAAAAAATTCAACATTGAGTGAGCATTATACACTACATGTGTTGCTATATAAATATATAAAGAATTAAGTGTTTGTTTTATTTATTAATCCGACATATATTTAACACTTTAATCATTATTTTTATTGGATATTCATATTTGAATAGTGTTGGTAAATTTGTCTCTAAATTTGATGCCGAGAATACGTCTGAAGTAGCGGAGATGCAAGAATTCCTGCCTGAAGTACGTTGTCCAGAGAATGAAGCAGAGTACTAGAGACACATGACTGGAGTATCTTTAGTTTCGTGCGCTAAATTTGTATTTATTAATGAAGAATAATTAATGATTCCGTTAATTTGTATAATAAATCTTGTCAACCACCAAACAAGTTAGTATCAATATTTTGATAAAGATAGTCATACTTGGACACTGCTCAGATAAAACTTTAAAAAATAGTTAAAAGTTCAGTTGTTTAGTAGCTGTTTTAATGTCAAAATGTTTTCAAACTAAAGCTTACACAGGAAATATCTATATGTAAAATCGTATATATATATATATATATATATATATATATATATATATATATATATATATATATCAATGTATTAATGAGCAAATGCCTAAAGGTTTTGTGTGGATATGATTAAGCGTTTATCTACGACAGAATTGATATTTTTTTTTACACTGGAAAGACTTCCATCGAACTAAAATATATTCACAAATACGAACACATAAATATATATATGTGAGCCAGTGTGGAGTTGTATTCTGACTATTATCTCTTATATATATATATATATATATATATATATATATATATATATATATATATATATATATATATATATATCATAATAGTCAGGGTCACATCTTCAATATTGTTACAAAAATATTTTGCACACGAACGAAATAAATTCAAGTGAGAAAAATACTTATGTCTGAAGTAAATGTAATCAAATGTATGAAGAAGGAAGAGAAGACAGAATAAAATGACTGTTAGAGAAAGAGAATGATGAGGGAACAGAAAATTGAAAGTGACATTCAGTATTTTTACAAAACTGACTCTTATGCCATTGTGAGCAGAAGGCATATTATTCTTTGAAAAAATATAAAAAACGCAGAAAATTTTGAATAAAAAAAAAACGTAGCTGAATATATGTGCGGTGATTTATTTTTATTTTGAAATGAACAATGAAAAGTAACCTTCCGACATGTTGGTGTCTGTTATCGTTTCGGAAAGGCTAATTGATTGTATTGAGATGACATACAATAGAAAAGTATGTGGGAAATCGATTGGCGATTGAATTGTGTTTGTTAAGCGTAGATAGCGTTTTCTATCCACAATTGTAAATTTATATATATAGGAGATACATTAACACACACACACACACACACACACACACACACATATATATATATATATATATATATATATATATATATATATATATATATATCCTGGTGGAACAGTTACGACCCAAGCAGGAATAGATCTTCCTAAAATTTCCTATGTTAGGACATTTGATAAGGTTTTTGGGAAGTGATGTTTTCAATATCCATTATCAACGGTATATATATATATATATATATATATATATATATATATATATATATATATATATTGCTCGTACCGAAAAATATATATACGTGGTTGTAACTTATATATGACCGCGCGTATGTTGACTGTAATGTATATTATCCACGCATATATTGCTTAACACGAGAAACACCTAAATTATAACTGTATTGATTCTCTCTCCCTTTTTCATCCCCTGTCCCTCTCTCCTCTCTCTCTCTCTCTTTCTATTAATACAACCTTTTGTGTCCCTTTTTATTTACCTCGATACATACATTTTGTAGATGTTTTTTTAATGAAAATTTGTTTATATAAATACACACACATATATATATATACATATATATATACAGATGGAGAGAGAGAGAGAGAAAAGATTTTAATGCGTGAGAACAAATTGAGAGAGAAGAACTTTCTTTTATATGGAAGGTTAAATGTAACATTAATTCTTTTGAAACAGAATTTATTGTTCAATGAAAAATTCTTTATTGTAACCTTTCATACATTGTGTTATTTCTTTAACTTTTGTGTTATAATTTTAAGTTAAAAGGTGTTAATTGTTGATATTTGTCTTAAAAAAAACGACAGGATGCCCTGGTGAATATAAATTTTATTTTCGCTTTTTCTACTATTTGCTGCGTCGTCATCTTTATTGCGAGATGATATTAGATATATACTCATAATATGTTATTATTGCATATGTGCTTATTATGTTTGCACCTCAGCAGTAACTGGCTCCTTTTAATGAAGATCAAGTGGCAGAGATTCTCTTCAATACTTGTGCACTTTTCTCCATTTTCTGGCAAATTTTCTGGTGCTTCTCTTCATCTTAGATTCCTCTTCAGGGTTCCAAATTTTCCTAGGTTTTTACAAGGTTCTGAGATACTGTCCAGAGGATGCCATTTATCAATATTGTGTTGCAATATCTATATATTTTTTTATTTTGATTTGAGTTTTTATTTTGATTCTATGATTTGATGGTGTCCATTACTTGACATCTTTATGACGACAAGGTATTGTTTACCTATTCAAATTACAATATCCTAAACATATTTTATTTTTCATCCTTTTAGGATTTTTGTTGGAGTATAGAGATTTCGTGGGCATTACCACACCTCAGTCATCTTCAGATATTTCAGGTGATCATTTCCACCGGCAAACATGTCTCACGGTCTTTCTGATCTAAATATATAACTTCACATTATCTGAATAGCTGACTCATACTAATATCAACATTCCTATGCTCTGTCCATGATGGACTTAATAAAATTGGAATGTACGTAATTGTTATGGGTTTCCATTAACATTGATTCAGTTTCTCTCTTTACATTCTCTCTTTACAGCCATATCTACATTACCTCAGATTCCTTACTTTTGTTTAGCTTCGTTTTTTTTTAAAACTTTTCTGCAGTTTGCTTCCTTTCAGATTTTTGCTTCTTTTCTCATCCTTCATGGTTCTTCCGGACAATGATAAAAAACGTTTGTGTGTCATGAGTAATATTTGTCTACGCTGAAGAGTTATAGGTACATTTAGAGTAGAATCGATTTTTGCTAGTCCATATTTCCCAGAAATGTCTTTATATTGTATGATATTATTTTACATTATTTTGTCGATTCTATTCTTCCTTTTTGTACTTCAATTTCCACACCTTATTTTGCGAATGTTTCTGTATGTTTCTGTAAGTTTCAGCATTAATATTTTCTTCTTGTATACTTTCTATTGACAGATGCAATTCTTCGGGATGTGAATACATTTCATCTCTGCTGACTTATTTTCTTATCACTCCAGGTTCAAAAACAGCCTCTAGTCAACATCTATTTTGCTGAGTTAGCAACTTTCTGGCTTGCTAAAAGAAGTAAAGCTTTCAGTTTCTATTTCCTTTACTTTCTCTTAAAAGGGTTTTCTTTTGGATATAACAATGAAGAACGAGCTTTTTATCATAGCATCACCTGACACTTTTCGTCAGTAGTCACATTCGGACTAGTATATCTGTAAGTCGTCAAGGAAATATCAATCCAAAAAGAATACATTTTTACTGGGATTTTAACAAGTATTGATTTTCATTGGAAATCAACTAACAACAATTCCTTCAGTCGCATTCTGTTTACAAAAAATTAATAATGCAGTCGGCAGACATTTGAAAATCTACTTCGACCACCAGCTAATATCAGTCTCATTATAATGTGCCCTATGACGTTTTTAAGTGTGTCACTTATGAGAAACAATATTGTCACTCATCCCAAAAACATCACATATAAGTTATTTGATAACCGCACGAGGACAAACTTAGGTACTAGGGCGGCGCAATTTAGATAATGTGGTACTGCATCAACAAAAATCAATCAAATAGCTGAAATAGTCAGAACCTGTTAAGTGGCTTTAGAAAAATCGGATGGTTGAGAAGTAGCAATTTGATTTCTTGTCGAAAGGACTGTTATTATGTTCTTTTTTAAGCTGGCGGGTTAGTGATTATGATGATATTAATAATGATGATGACAATGGTAAAATTAGCACTCCTAAAATTGTAAACCAGGTTCTGGATAGCCACGTAGGATAGACGCTCACCAAGATCAAAGCGTTTTAAGAGCAGCATATATCAGAGGAAATATGTTCAAAGGAATATCAACATGAGATGTTGGTAAACGCTTACTGGCATCGAGACTACAGCCACTAAATAATCCATCGGTCTCTCAGAATTGACCAAAAAACAGGTCGCGTCTTCGTGTCATGCAACATGCTTACACATCTTTTACTACAGTGAAAAGCATCGCAGTATGGATCACAACTATAACACAGTAAGGGGCAGTGAACTAGTGAAAGATAGCCGAATACTTGAAAAAATATATTAGAATGATTATGATCTTCGAACATGGACACAGTTTACCCAGATCTTTCAGGGTATTGTAATTTTCTTTTCTCTAATGTACAACTAGTAAGAAAATAGAGGAACAAATGATAAAAAATGGAGGTAGAATTTTAAAAATCGTCATTAAGTGAAAAATAAAATCTAGCGAATAACTAGAAACATAAAAGAAAAAGACATACAATAAAATGAATGGTAGATTATTGAAGAAAAGAAGTTGCATGTTTACCAATCGAAATAGGTAGCTCAGAAATTTCGCGTGAAAATTTATGCTCATCTCTGTTGTCTGCAATATTTCTCTCTAATACTGTGTATAGCTTGTGCCATTTTTACCCGCCCCCTAATAAGAGAGCGTTTCATATTTCGACTGAAAATGGGATAATTTTATATCGACCTGTTTGGAATAGTTTCCGAGTGACTATACTTTGTAGGATGTGCACAAGCTGTGTCTAACCAATTCAATAAACGAGCTAACAATGCCTCAACATCACGGAAAAAATATTGAATTACCCCAATATTGGGGGTGCATCTGGGGCAAAGGGCCCGTCGCCTCTGTCAGAGAACTGGCACCCGTGTCAGCTTCATGAAGAACTTTGTTTTTCTAGAACAAAACTCTTGTTTCCGATTTCATGTGTGCCGGTTGGACGACCCAGAAAAAGACAAACTACCCCTCCATTCACCAGTGCACTTTTATTAGACAATTCTGCCAGTGATTGAATTGATTATATCTGTGGCGCACTTTATTGGATTAGTGGAAACACAGATCTGACTGGCAATGGACATCAGGGTTCGAGAGACTAGCTGAGGCCAGAGGTCTGGGGTAACTATTCAAGAGAATGAAGAGTGAAACATTTCTGCGAGGTATAATTTGGAATTATTTAACTTCCTGTTCAATAAGCAGTCAGAAAATTTAATGGGAGAAAAGATAAAATAAAAAAAACAACTGAAAAATGCGCGCACGCGCATACACACACACACACACACACACACACACATATATATATATATATATATATATATATATATATATATATATATATATATATATATATATATATATATATATAAAGGCATATGGAATATACATGGGATACAATACAAGCAAAAAAAGCTAAGAATCATGTTTGGCGAAAAATAAACAATGACAAATTGAAAAGGAAAGGAAAAAGTCAAGTACAAATATAAGCGTTAATGAATAAAAAGAGGAAAAAGAAGAATGTCAGAAATGTAATATAGAAAGTACAATTTTTGAAGTAGAAATTAATACGAAATAAAAAAAAAGAGGATATATTGTTAGAGAGAGTGAGGCAGATACAGAATGGGAGGGGATGAACAGAGAAACTTGCAGGAATAAGAGACAAGACTGAAAGATGAAAGAGTACATGAAAAAAGTGACTAGAAAGAAAAAAGGAATGAAGGCTGAAGAGACACAAACCAGAATCTAATAGAGAAATCGAATAAATTGATGGGAATTTGTTGGATGGATAACTGAGAGTTTTGTATGGATGTAAATGAAGTAAAGCAGTCGTAAATAAAAATAAGGAATAATAAATTACAAAGCAAATTAAAGTAGAATACAATAAATATACTGAACAAAACTGGACGAACCAGAATATAAATGAAGAGAGGACGAACGAATATCGTTGGCAATCGTTAATTTGTTGCATTTATAAAAGCAAGTCTAAGAGGATGAGGTCAGGACGCCATCAAATAATAGGGTTGAGAAAAAAAAACATAAATATACTGAAAAAAAATAAAAAATAAATAAAATGTAAACAAAATTGGAATAGGACAAATTACTAGATTGATTGAACTTAATGTCCCATGGTCTGGTTAGAAGAAACACATTTTTTTTCCCTGCAAAATGAATGATTATATTCCTAAGACATTTTTTCTTGAAGCAATCATTTCCCCACGTTGACATCCTCAACAGAAATATCACCCGAATCAGAAAACTTGCTCAGAACTAAGATCCTGATTAGAAATTGAAGTTTTCTATTTATTACTTTAGTTTGGAGTAAGGATCCTAAGGCGTTTACTCTTAACTTAAGTCCAGCCTATTTCGCGATCACATTTTAATGGATTCGAGACGAAAGATACTCATTCACTAAAAATTATGGAATGACAGATATAATAGACTGACTCTTGAGATGATAAGATTTCAACTAAAACTGTTTTTATATTTTACTTGAAAAAATTTTCTTTTTTAATACTTAGCTCATGATAGGTAGAGATAAGGTATAATATATTGATATTTATATACTAATAAATCCATTATATAATTGTAATCTGTAGTATTTATATACTACTAAATGTATTTGATACCTTTGGCTCTGGACACACACATTTGATACAATAAACAATTTATATAGATTGAATATGGCTAAAAATATATAAATATGATTAGCAGGAGACTTTAATCTGCAAAAGATTTTGTAACAATACCAATACCACTGACATCATTTTTAAACTTGATTTTTGGAATATCAGCAATGTCAACTTTTATCGAAACTATTGCCTTGCTTCATTCATTTACTGAGCTTAATGTAATCTAACCTAAGGTTAAATTAGTTTGGTTAAACTAATCATTCTCATAAGAATACAAAATAATCTCAGTCATGAATCAGATATGATGTATGTATTATGCGATACTCTCTTTCTCTCTCTCTCTCTCTCTCTCTCTCTCTCTTTCTCTCTCGTTTCCTGAGATCATATCTACATCAGTTATAAATATTTATATATAAATTTAAAGCAGGATGGGCAATGTTATTCATAAAATATACATATTATACCTGAACATGTAAGGAAATGAGCAGAATTATGCGAATTACATAAGTGTGCAGACAGTGGTTGTGCTGTATTTTTTAATTTTTTGTTGTTGCGTGGAATGGTGCACTAGACAGTTATAAGAAATTACGTCTTTGAATTTATAGTCATATTTGAGGTTAGAAGAATACAAAATGTTTGAAAAGAATAAAGAATGCCTGCTTTTGAACGTGTAATTAATGAATTAAAATATATATTTCGCTATAAAAGATGCAATAAAACTTAAATATCATTTAATTCGAAAAGTTTTATTTGCTTTTTGAAAAAGATATAGTATAGACACTATTGTCTTCCAAAACAACAACAACAAAAAAAAACTTTTTTCGATTAATAATGAAATTTTACAAGAATTGTTTACATTTTTTAAAATTTTAATTATAATCATTTATAAAGTTTTAAATCTTTTAAATTTTTTATTAATTTGTAGCGGTTATGTGATGTTGTTACTAAGTAAAAACTATAATTAATAATCATACATGGTAAAGCTTACTACAACTCCGCACGCCCAATATATTTTTAAAATAATTTTGAATGTTTTGTGTATAAACGTGCCGGTTTTTGTAAATGCGGACGTTCATAAACACATTTATTAGAAGTTAAGAGCGGTAACTACAGTAATGTTAAAATTTATTGATAATTTTCTAACATTTCGTCTATAAACTACTTTTTAATTATGGCTATAAATAAAAAAAATACCTAACATTCAATGAAATATTAGATTACTCCGAACACTTTCCTAATTTTTTAAGATTACTGGTTAGTTAAATAATTTTTAAAATTTATTTTGTTTTTAATAATCTTTAATATATTATACTATAATAATTACAATTGTATTAATCAGGATTAATCATATTATCAATAATATTATTAATATATCTTATTTTATTTTATTCCTACTTTGCTGGTAATATTTAATACTTTATGTATTAATTATAAATTATATTGATGTGCTTTTTAAGTGTCAGTGTGATATGCCTACATATGATAACTGACTCTTTCTTTTTCCTCTCACTTCCCAGCTTAAATCTTTCTTTCTTCTTCTTCCTTTCTCCCTCCCTTGCTTTATAATTTGCCTTACTTTTTTATTTTTCTTCTTTTTTCTTCCTGTCTAAAGATTATTTGAGAGGTCAAATTGCCTGGCCTCTTAACAGAGTACACTTTTACCTATTTAAATTATTAAAGATGATTTAAAAACAACCTTATCCCTACTTTACATTTCCAAGATAGACCTTTCCAAGTCGTCCACCCATGTCACCTTATAGCAATCTAAAACTATCCCTCAAAACTTGTATTAAAAATAAAAGAAGCCTATTTTTTGTAACTAGAGATGTGACCTGATGAACCAGGAAAAAATATATTTTGGAGGTAAATACATTATAGCCATGAAAGCTTAAGGTTGTCTCCTTCTTAATTATTTTTGGTATCACCACGAGATCGCTGAAAAATGAGTATAGCAGAAAAATAAAGGCCTTAAACTTGACGAAAACAAAATTTTATCGTCAAAATGTTTATGTTTTTATTAAGAGGAAAGAACAAAGTAATTTTTAATTATTTTCAAATTTTTTCTGTCTTTATTAGAGCATTCTAACTTTTGATTGAAAAATATCGTTTCTCTTTATCAGCGAGTGTCCTACGAAATAACATGGCGGATTTTTGCGTGTTTTTTTTTTAATGGCAGTCACTAATTTCGAAAGTCTTGTGAAATAATTGTCAGATTTTAACAACACTTTCAGAAACTATTCACAAATGATGGAAATTATTATAAATATGTTTATTTTTTTTCAAAGTCATGGTAATTTTTAAAAAAATATTTATTACCACCCCCTAATTAATTTTATGAAAAATCATGAAATTCTAATTTGTACAGATTTAGTGATTAATTAGTTAAAAGTACAAGGCTTTGAGGAAAGCAACTCATTTTTTTTAGTTGACACCCTTCTACCTTAAAATCAGCTCTGAATTGTAACATACAAAACTCATTAAAACAAAGACATTATTTAATTTCAAAAGCTTTTAGTTGCTTTTACATGTTTGTAGGCATATGGATAATATTTTCTGAAACCAAGAAACGATCTCGATGAAAAATAAATTTTTACAACAATTATTTGTTATTTCTTAATTTATTTTATTTTTTTACATTAAAGTTGTTAAATATTCTAAAATTAATGAAAATCTTGTACACCTTAGTCAGTGGTGTTATTAAGTAGATAAACATCATTTACAGATTATAAAATAAGGCTAGTTACAATCAGAAAGTTGCCAATAGCTAAAAATCTAATATAACATGTTTTTTGTGCCCCCAAATAGCTAAAATTCAAATATACAGAAGACCGGAAGCATAATAAAAACAATAGTCCGTCACGTGATTTACGTTGGTAGTAACATAAACATTTGACGATAAAATTCTGCTTTCGTCAAGTTTAAGGCCGTTTTTATCATGCTATGGCAACTTAAAAATAAAGAGGTAAATAAGTTGTTCACATAAAGCTAAACTGTCACTTGTGACCTTCCATACGATAACTTTTCCTCCCGTAAGATGAAATTACGCATATGTCACTTATCAATCAACACCTCTGTTAAGCCCGGCTTTCTATCATTTGAAATTACATTTTTTATCAGCGCAGAAAGTAAGCAATGTTTGTTTCAAAATACATTAAATAAACTTCATAATTTCTAATTTTCTTAAATTAATTAAAAAAAAATCATAATTGATTTTTTGAACGAATTTTAAACTGAAAATTTTACTTCTGTAAACAAAAGTTAAAAAAATGATTTTAACGAAAATTTTGGACGTGCTAGAAATTATTAAAAAATGTAAAAAAAAAAAGCCAAAAGAAACTTTGATCGTTCTTCTTGCTAATAACATGACCATTTAGACGATAAAAAATTATTTTCATCAAGTTTAAGGCCGTTATTATCCTGCTATGCTCATTTTCCAGCGTTCTCGTGGTGATATATATATATATATATATATATATATATATATATATATTTAAAGCGTTCATCTATTCGTATTTGTGGCCATGAGTCAAACCCATTTTCGTCAAGTAATTTTACAGATTTGTGCCCTTTGCTTAAGGATGACAAATCGATAAATCTGTCAACAACTCATAGAGTCACACATCTCCGGCTTTAAAAATCCTTTTGTTCGATATTTTATAATAAAAGTAAGTAATATTTGTTTTAATTCAAATTAATTAAACTTTAAATCAGTTCAACTTCCTCGAGTAAAATTTCAGGAATGTATATTTTATTTTTGAACAATTTTTAATAAAGATAATTATGTTATGTTTGCAGATTTGTCAGTATTGCTGACTGAATTTGATTTTAAATATAGAGAATTATTTTAAGTATTGGAAATATTAAATTTATTAGCTTGGAATTAACACTAAAACAAACGCTTCAAAAATGTTTTCATTTTTAAATTACATTTTAAATCTTACGTATCGCTTTTTATTTATGCACGTATATAAAAGTATATACGGAAAAAATTTACTTTTGTCTATATTATTAGATATAATATCGCAAGAGTAATAGAGATAAGTCTTAAGAGGCGAAACCAGGTGGTAATAATTGTGTTTAACAATGGATACGTATAAAATGAAAACTTCAAAGAAAATACTATTGTTGTAAAATTTAGAAAATATTAATTAAATGCATAAGAAAATATAAGCGTATTAAGGTAAAATTCACCACGTATTTAAAATTTACCACGTTATAAATACTTACATGTGAAAACCTCATAATTGTAAGGATTTAACAAAATATGATATAATTTTTACGAATATATAAGCACGTGTATATATGAAAAATGAATGTGGAGAGCGATTTGTATTGATAAATAACCATTACCTTTTATAAGTTTTAAATTCTGTGTTATTATTAAATATCATAAAGTTGATGAAATTACCTGTTATAAAGTGAACATGATTTTGTTGTTGATTTCTCTTTTGAGTATCCACTCATCACCTCGTGGGCGAATATGTAGGTACATTCTTTTTGGTGTATCTACAATAATCTTTTCATTAACTTAATATGGGTTCGACTCAAGGCCACACGTACGGGCACACAATGAGGATGAAACTTACAACTGTGTACTAATGATAAATGAGACTATATTACTTTCTGTTTTCCCACAGAGAAGAGCTTATATATGTTTTTAATAGTAAAACTGAATGTATTTATTATTTACCAAGAATATAAAATGTAAGCACTTTCGGAACATATTATCTCCTGGTAACTGAACATACGAACTAAATATTTATTTTATTTATTCAGGTCACTTATCTAATTTAGAAACCATATTTGATTATGGCCTATGTTATCAGTGTACCTCTTATCAAAATACTAAACGAAAAATTTCTTGAGCCTTCATACGAACAGTGGCTGATGAGATTGGCATATAATACCTCGATATATGGTTCCTTTAAGTAGTTGGTTCCTGAAGCAAAGCAAGAATGAAGGTGGAGCGGGTAAGTGATGAGCAGAAGAATAAGATGACTCGTATAGACTTTAAACTGCCACTACACGTCAAATATTAATCTTGATAACGCCATGACATGGTGATGGACAATTAATCTTTCAGCTTATGGCCTGTAAAGGAGGTTTCTCGTATAGAAGATCTCAGAGTATTTAAGCGAAAGTGGTATCGAACAGAAAGGTCTTATCCTAGGATGTGCAAAGTTGTCAGAGAACCAGTCAGCAACGCATCATATTCTGGTATAACTTGAGTCGTTTTGACACGAATCACATTGATATTATGGCATAATGCATTGCTTGTAATTTGAACAAAGTTTAATATATTCAACGGAAGAGTCTGAATCTTTGATTTAATTCATGTCTTTTCCATTAAGAAAATAATCTTACTATTATTCAAGGACCAAAATGAATTTTGTTGATCAACTGATTCTCTTGAAAAAATATAGTGAGTAAATATGAAGTGTACCTTGCGAAAATGGTTTACATTGCATCCCTCTTCCGTCCCCATGACTAATATTCGTTCCAGCTGTAGCTTAATTAGATACACTATTTAATGTGACAACAAATATTTTGAGTTATATGAATTATATATGTAATAATCACACTATTCCACATAATGAGGTGATTTTGACATGGAAAAAATACACACTTTTACCAGATTTTAGCAGCTTACAGGGTGCGACGAATACATTGTCGTGTGAATGATACAAAAATGGAAATAACAACGAGATCTCATTTCAACAGATATGTTTATCAAAATGACACAAATATATCTTGAAATACTAAAGAGTAAATTTATTCAATACATTCGCCATTGGCTTCAACAACGGCCTTCAGTCGACTTCGGAATCTTTTACATCGATTCTGGACGGTTTCCTTGTTTAAGTTGGTGAATACTGCCATAATCCTTGCATTCAGGTCATTTGGGTGTTGTGTTTTGTTGGTCACTCGCTCAATTGCGCACCACCCAAATGTGTTGAAACCTGGGGAGTTAGATGCCCGGATGTAAGGGGATGATGTAGTGAGAGAAAATGTCTGACAGCCATGATTGGGATCTTTTGCTTGTGTGGGATTTTGCAGAGTCATGTTGATTCAGGGTGGCACTACTTCCTCAAGGCACTTGATGTAGGCTTTCGTGTTGAGTCTGAGGAACTGTGGAAAGATGAATAGAAGCATAATTTGGGGTTGTTTTTCGTATAAGGAATAGGAGAAATATAAGTCATCGAATGAATGCAGCAAAATCACAAGCAAATCATATCAACCCATCTATTAAAGTGCAACGGGTTTGTTCCAACAAGACAACGATCCAAATGCCTAAAACAACGCAACACTTGTTCAATGAAAATGGAATTGATATTCCTGTATGACCGAGCCAGTCAACAGATTTCAATCCAGTGGAAAATTTATGGAAATTTTGAAGGTACACGCAAGTGATCCAAAAATTATCAAGGAACTCAAGAAAGTCTGTGAAGAAGAATGAGTGAAACTGCCAAAATCTTCATGCAGAAAGCTCATTGAAAACTACAGAAAACGACTCGAGGCTGTAAGGCAGAACAGAGGATAGGCTACTAAATATTAACAAATCGTGTTAAATACTTTGACACACATTCAAATTCAAAAACTGGCAATAAAAGTACATAAAAATGTTTCTCAATTTTGATTTATGTTTAGACAATGTTCATTAAAATATTTGAAATATCATTCAAATTGAACAATTTGTATTGTGAAATTTATAAAAGACTGTTTTAAAGACTTTTGCTAGCCATACACACACACACACATATATATATATATATACATATATATATATACATATATATATATATATATGTTAGTTTCGTTGCTTCAAGTGAATCGACGAAGATTTTTTAATGATTCTCAATTGGAATCAAAACTGGAATTTAGGCATGGAATTGACCTCAAAAAATTTATTTGACATTGTCTAGCATAAAGTGGACCACGTGATAGAATACGCTCTCAGATAAGGAACAAGCTGCTTTTCAATAATATTCATATACACTGGAGCATTAAGTCTGCCATAGAGGGGCAAAACCAGTGGCAAAAAAATATCTCCACCCAATACCCTACCACCTTCACATTTATCTAATTCTTCACACAAATATATGCCATTTATTTCGTCTGATATAGTTCTTATGGTCACAGCCAAATAACCTTTCATGAATGATGAACCCTCTTACTTAATTTGCATTGTTCCCATTAATGTGCTCATTTGCAAAAGTGCTCATCACTTTTAGTTATGTTTTTTCAGGATAAATTTAGCTGCAGGGGAAAGTGTGTAGATATTTGCTTGATACAAATGAGTGGAAAATGTTTGCAAAATTTTTCGGCTATCTGAGGAACAATGGTCTCTGTCAAAGCCTTCCATCATTGGGAATCTTTAAATCGTACGATTCTACCATGAATTTTTAGATGTCTTCAATAATATTACAATTTTCATATTCTTATATTTATTCAATTCTTTCCTAATATCAAAAGTTTTCTTCCTTGAATTTTTAGTTAAAAAACTCAGTTATCTGAGTGATTCATCAAATCTGTAACAGCTTACAATTATGATAACCGAAGAAACAATGCTATTGACGTTGAGAGAATATTTCTTTAGACGGCATAATTGCTATATGTTTCTATTGTAGACGCTACAGTTTCGCAGTCAACAGGTTTTATTGTAATTTTTTATACGTGGTTCTTTTTTGTGCAAAATTATCTTTAAAGAATATACATTCTTATTTTACCACGTCTAAATCCATAGATTTGAAGTGTTTTATTTTAATCTTACATTACCTCCTATTGGATGCATCAATAATTCATTTGTTGCATAATCCACAGCACTTAATAAATGAATTGCCCTTTGCTTGAAACCTGATAGTGATATTATTAAAGTATCTCTGTCAGTTTTGAAACCTCTTTCTGTTCAATTTCGACAGATAGGGTGCAGTTCATTGTTCAGAAAATTATACACACACACACACACACACACACACACACACATATATATATATATATATATATATATATATAACACGCACAGTGTTTTATGAAGAAGTTAAATTTATCTATTTATTAATATATGTATATATTAATAAATAGATAAATTTAATAATACGTATATATATATATATATATCAATAAATAGATAAATTTATCTATTAATATATATATATATATATATTATACAAATAGATAAATATTACTTCTGCATAAAACACTGTGCATGTTTTTTTATATATATATATATATATATATATATATATATATATATATATATATCGGGTGTAACAGCAAAATTTGCCATTCCACACAATGTTTAATATCTACAAGGTAACCAAAAAGTTCTGTCCGTTTTTTGATTAGTCATTGAATGAAGTTGAAATATATACGAAATGCGTGTAGCAATTGTTTTCAAATTCAGACAGCCGGAAGTAGGAACATCAGACGTTATAAAAAAAAAACACGTGCACCGTGACCAGCCATCAGTTATAAGCCGGACAGCTGTGAGAAGGATGGAAGTGTCTAGAGATCTCATTCGGGGCTGTTTGCTTTACGACTTCCAAGTGGGCTTATCAGCATTTGCATCAAGTCGCTGCAAATGTCAAGCGTTTGGGGATAGTGCTGTGGAAGTAAGTACTGCAAGGCGTTGGTTTTGAAAATTCAAGTCGGGAAATTTGTCTCTCCATGATGAGCCTCGCAGTGGATGACCACAGATCTTGAATGACGGAGTCCTGAAGGCAGCCATTAAAGAGGACAGTCGTCTAACGTTTGGTGAACTTGCAAGACAGATCAACGTTTCCGATGAAACAGTTAGACTTCACCTGCACCGCCTAGGTAAGACGTACAAACTGAGCAAGTGGGTTCCGCAAACGCTGTTGGAGGTCCACAACAGACAACGAGTGGCAGCCTGCTTATCGCTGCTTTCTCACCACCTTACCGCATCCTTATTTAATCGAGTGCTTACCAGTGATGAATAGTGGGTTCTGTACAAAACTCCAAAGCATTCCAGACATTGGTTGTCTTCTCAAGATGCTGTCCCTCACAATGCAAAACCGCCTATGCACCCACGCAAGATTATGCTTTGTGTCTGGTGGACAGGTCGTCAAGTGGTTCATTATGAACTGCTACCAATGGGCCAAACGGTTACTGGAGACCTATACTCGCAGCAATTGAAACGTGTGCAACAGGCATTGTGCCAGAAGGATCCAGCACTGGTGAATCGCAAAGGTGTGTTTTTCCTTCATGACGACGCCAGGCCGCATGTCGCACGAGTAGTCAGGGATACCATACAGCAACTTGGGTGGGAAACTTTGTGTCATCTACCTTATTCACCTGACCTTGCGCAATCCGATTACCGCCTCTTCCACTCCCTGGATAATCGTCTTCGTTGGAAATCCTTCACCAAAGAAGTAGACTTGCGCAAAGCCCTCACGGACTTCTTTGCGTCAAAACCCACTGAGTTCTACCGCAAGGGCATTGAACAGCTGGAGATACGTTGGCAGAAGGTGCTGGATGCCGATGGCGATTACTTCGAAGACTAAATATAAGTTACACATACTGTGAAGCGTTTTCTTTTTTACCTTTAAAAACGGATAGAACTTTTTTGATTACCTTGTAAAAACCAATAAACTAATTGAGATTCTTTTTTCAGGTTTTCAGATAAGAAGTTTAGCTATCTTGACACCATTTTCCGTAGGAATCTCTTAAAAACAATTTGTGTCATAGAAATAAAAAGAAAGCCGGTTAAAATTGTTTTGTGTCAGACTCAATGTCTTCCCAAATGAGAGGAAAAGATCCTTAATGACTTCAGTAATTGATACCAACATTTATAATCTGGCTTCTGTCTTCAAAGTTCATTCAAGCGACGTCAAGTGAACGGTGAATAATTTTAAAAAAAAGATGGAAGAGTAGGGAGGAAAACTCGATCAGGAGGTCCCAACATTTCAACTTAGACCTACAGAGATCCAACTCAATTTGTGAGGCGTTTTTCACATGAGAGAAGAGTTTCAGCTATCAAAGTCCAAAGAGCAGAGAAATAATCCAAGTGGAGAATTTACCTTTCCAACACCTCCAAGCGGTGCTTTATGGGATTGTGATCTGATCAATGGACAGATCATTTTAACACTGAAAAAGCATGTTTGTGCTCCATAAAGCTGTTGATACAAGGCTGAATGTATCATATTTTCCGATTGTTTACGCTTAATACTGTTTTGACGCTAAATTCAGATGATGGATATTTTAACAAAATATATATGTTCACTTCATATATGTACCTGGAATTTTGCTATTTTATTCGTTTTTATTTGTTGATCGACGAAAAATCAGTTGAATTCATTTGACCTTGTTAGTAGCATTTGTTATTACAACTTCATGATGCGCGCCCAGACGAAATAACATCTGCCAAATAGTACGATTCTCAGTTTTAATTTTTGTTGAAAATTCGAAATGTTCCCTAAATTTTAAATGAAATGATTAAGTACATGATTGCAAATGTACAAAAGTTTCCTTTACAACATATTTTGTGTGTAAGCTAATAGCTGTGTGGACTATATGTCTATGTAATTTTAAATGTTTTGTTAAGTGAAATGAGTGGCTATAAATTATTCTTTTATTGGAAGTTTTAGGTGCAGGATTTTTGCTTTATTGCAATGTATTCTTTTAAATCGTTTAAGAAAGGACACAAGATCTTTTGAATGAAATTGACCTTACTAACAAATCGCAAATATTTTGTGGTTGTCTGTATTAGTATCGACTATTGATTTAACCCAAGTGGGAATAAAAATTATTGCTAACACTTATTCCGGTAGTCTTCCGATAAACGTGCTTTCAAATCAAGTGAAAATTGTCAAGAAAAATTTAAAAGTTAAAAATAAAATTGAAAAACATCCCACCGATTAGGATTCTATTAGTTCTAAGTCCAAGGAAAACTTGTTTCTAGCTATATTTTAATTGTAGGGCGTATTTTATTTACGCAAACTAAAAGTGAGACATCTCTTCATAGTGAACATTTCGAGAAATACAAGTACAAAAGTTCCATTCAATTATTCTTGTAGGAACTGAAAATAACTTATAGACACTCTTATTCACCACACTGTTACCGAATTTCTTAAATATTTTTTGTCAGAATATATGGGATGAGGAGTTATCATTATTCGCATTATTTACCTTTGGAATATAATTCTTTTCATTGTTATTCTCACAAATTTTAGGTCATCTTTCTCCGCCCCCAGACATTCAGCTAGTCTTCTTGAATGTACTAAAATGTCGCACAGAGAATTGGTTCAAGATATAAGTCTGGTCAGTTCGATAAATTTAATTTGGCGACTGAGCTCACAAATGACCTGTCGTTAACTGGGGCAAATAATGGCTAGTTAATTTTACCGCCACTAAAAATAAACTACTCTCTGTTATTTATCTGAGAGATCCAGTTCTGCCTTCCATCAGCTGATACTAATCTGAAGGAAAGTAATTCTCTGCTCCTTCTCGGGTTAATATTCTCAGCTGACATGAAGTGAAAATACTACATTGAATCCATTGCTAGATCAGCTGCTAATAAAGTTGGAATATTCCGCAGTGCTAGACAATGTTTCACTGCTGAATCTATTCTACATATTTATGTCCACCATTCGCCCATGCTTAGAATATTGTTGCTAAATATCGGCCAGTACTCCTCCCATTTATTTAGAGATTCTTGATAAAATTCAAATGAGAATCAGTAATATTACTGGCACTTACCTGACGTCTTGGCTTTAGTTACTTTCGCATCGTCGTAAAATTGTGCCTTTTCTATAAATACTTTCATGGTAATTGTTTGGAAGAGCTCTCCGTTATGCTTCCTAGACCTTATGAATTTAAACGCAGTACTAGATTGGCAACAAGGTTTCATCAATTTACGGCTGGATTGGTTAGATGAAAGCGTAAGTTCTATGCTAACAGTTTTTATCTTTGCACTTCTCGCATGTGGATCTTTCTTCCGGCTCCATGCTTTCCGGCCAACTTTGATCTTCAAAATTTAAATGCAATGCCAATCGTTATCTTCTGTCTTCCAGATTACTTTTCTATTGTTCTCGCTCCTTCACAAAGTTTTTTTTTTATTATCTAATTCTTTCACAGACAGTAATCCCTTGTGTCTTAATGGATTTACTGCCTTGCTTCTGGAAAGATTTGATTGAAATATATTAAAAAAAATCAACCTTCATCAGAAAATACCTTCAATTCCCTCATTAATAAAACGAAAAGAAAGTGATCCAGTGGCTTCAAACAGTGCAAAAATAATGTGTGGCAAGCCAGTCACATACAAACAGGAGATGATAAGCATTATATGCAGCCATCAGCATAACAGACATAATATCAGCTTCTATATGTAGAAATAGAAGTTTTAAGAAGGAGGAGCGGTAAATTGTTAAATTAAAATCTGATACAATGAAATCAGAGTGAATAAATGCGATCAGCACTGGAATAAAGTAAAACATAGACAGAAAACAACACGGGAGAATAAGACGTCTGAAGAGATCAGCGCATATGTTATGCTATGAAAGTTTGCTCATTAGTCTTATATAAATAGATATCATTAACAAAGAAAGCGGAAAAGGTTAAAGAGAGCCAAGCTTCACATCAACGCTCTAAGCTGGAAGAATAAGGAATGAGAATCCATAGTAGTGCTGCAGACAGGTATTAAAAGCAATATTTTTAAAGTTCTATGATACAGATGAGGTATTTTCCATGTGGCAATAGCCTACTGTATTAAAGCGTTGCATCATGTATTTGGTAGCATAATAGCTGTGAGTTGAATCCCTGGACCAGATAGTTCAATAACTGACTATAAAGGAAGAAGGGATATCCTCAGACATGTATCGCAGAAAATGAAATATCAACCCTATAAATTAAATAAATATCTTAGTTCGAAATATCTGAAGTATACTCGGATTGACAGACACCAAAGATGGATAAATTAATATGAATAGATTATATATAGATTTCAATATTGAATGGAGTGAACCGTTTAAAATACAATTTTTATTAAATATTGATTTCCATTTCACTTTTCGTCGCGATTCGAATTGATATCGTCAAATTAAACCGCCGTAATTAAAAGTAAAACTTAACTGGAAAGGGTACGTGGTTCATGCCGATAAAGGACGTTTGAATTTTTTAAGGAGGATGTATATTTCCGCAGCTAGATTTTTTACAAAGATGTTGTATAGCATGAAAATGTCCTTCAAACATGTTGTTATTCCACAGACAACAACCGCAACCACGATATACGTTTTTAAGGCTAGGTAGAAATATGAGCTAAGGTAAAGTTTCTATTCGCAAATAAGCTCAGTTTAAATATTATTTTACGTTTGAATGACCGAATGGATGGCGCCGATTTATTTGTATATAATTAATTTGAACCTGGTGAATTTAATGATGTACAAGGCGATATTCGTAACGAATGAATATTTTTGAAATGTAAGCACACAACAGAGATTGTATTCAAAGAAAGATTATACTGAATTAGTGTTTAAAATAAATATTTTATCCAGAAAATAAACCGCTATTCGTTCAGATTTTGTCCCCTAAATTTTTAAATTCGAACAAAGATCCATATCTGTCTGGAATTTTAAGTATAAGCGTGTATCTTATTTTCTAAAAAGTTTGCGAGACTAATTATTTCTCTTGCTTACACACAGAGATAAACAGGGTTTTGCGTATGACCTAGCGGAGAACTAAGATCTCGGGTCCCTAGAGGTCCCATTATAGATTTCCTTAAACAAAATTTAGCCTTGTAACAAGCTGGATGTTATTTTAACATGTATGCAAAGTTTCATCAATATCGGTTCACGGGTTTAAGCGGCAACTTCATTCAAACAGACAGACAAAATTTCCATTTATATATATATATATATATATATATATATATATATATATATATATATATATATATATATATAAACAAATTACAAAATTGCATAACAATTTTAAAGGCATATTTTCATAAATATTTCGTCTGTGTTGTATATTTTAATTCAAATTTTAAATATTGCCATATACAGGACGTCGTTAACTTACAACCACGATTGGTTATGATCTGTCGTACGTAAATCGATCCGGTCGTAAGTCGGCAATTTCTTTCTCTTACAAATTCTTTCTCTCTCCTTCATTTTCTCGACAAAGTATAATGTGATAACTTCAGATCACCTGCGATCATATTCACTTTTATTCCTCTTTCGTACTGTTTGATCAACCATAAATTTTTATGTCGAGATCAAGAGCCTTTCTTTCCTTCATGGCAGGTTGAAAAGTAGATAAAATAATTTCCTCTTGGTAAACATCTTGGGTCAATTCTGAAGAAAATTTAAATCATAAACGGACTCGGCGAGGGGAGAAGTGTGTTGTACCAAGTTACGCCATGGAATGCGAGCGCTGTCGAGAGCTGAAGCGTACATTGTGGTACATCAAGCTAGGAAATATTCATGCGACCAGACGTAGAGCAGTCGTGGTCAGACTGCAGAATATAGCAATTCGGGGTTATGGTCGTAATGTTGGTGGTCATAAGTCGCAGAGTTCATAGGGCGAGGATGACCAACAAAATTAATGTTTATGTCAATAATTTGTTTTAATACATCGTGTTTGTTTAGAATGAATTTATGTCTGTCTTGTCAAAATTCAGTTATAATTTAGTATAAAAATATTCGTGTTTTCATTTAAAGAAAAAGTTAAATAGATCTAAACTTAAATTCTAATCATAAATTAATTAGAAGTAAAATAAAATTTAAAATACATTTACATTCTTATAAAAAAGAAATATATAATTTTAGGCAGGACACCGTTATTTCCGAGTTTGCTACCCTACAACGTTCGTATTCACCACTGTGGTCATCTGGCATCTCGCATTACTACTAATTTATTGAACAAACCAAAAGAATTTAAGTTTCCAGACACTACAGTTGTGAACACTCAACAAGTCAATAATTATAAATAAGAGCAAAATACATGCCGTTGGAGGAATATAAGGATTAATTCTGTGAAATGAAGAGTAGAGAAAAAGAGTTGAATTTGCTCATACTAGAGACATATTAGTATCGGCAAAAGTGCTGAAGGTGACTTTTAGAAGAATGTTCTGTCGTGAAAACCTCAGAGATTACCAGCAGATACCTAATGTCAGCATACAAAACGTATCTGTACTAGTAGCATTTGTATTAATTATAGTATCATACAGCTACAACTACTACTACTACTACTAATAATGTTGATGCTTATAAATTAAATAAATAGGAATCTCGAGTTTTCGGCTGGGGATACAGTGGTAAAATATAAGTAATTTCTATAAAATAAAATCAACCTAAACTACATATAATTAAGTATATACTTTTAATCCTTGCAAGATAATGTGAAGGTCATTTTGGCAGTACATTGGCATTAAGTAACATGCATTTGATGATTTATTTGATAAAGACATTTTTATATCAAGTTGCGTATAATGATAGCTGACTCAAGACGGAGAGTATTGATTGGAATCTTGGGAAAATACACACATTTGACTCTACCAAGCACACTATAACGCAAGCACTTGCTTTTACACATACATACAGAAACACATGCACAAAAGTATTTTAATATTCGTAAAAAATGCTTAGAATCTTAAATTAATTAATTTGCCAAAAACATCTCACGCTGAAAATCTTTTAATTATAAATAATTTATCCTAAAAACAAGTAGCTGTTTTTCTTGTTGTTTAACAGAATATGATTCTTAAAATACAGCCAATTGTATGTTTCATATGATAAAGATATGGAAGGACAAAATAGAAACAAAATATGAAAATATCTAATAGCATTAAATTTTCAGAGTTCAATGAAGTTAGAATTTACGAGAGAAATCAAAAGTGTTCTGTATGGTAATGTAATAAGGATAAGGATCATCATAGCTTTGTCAGGGGTAAATGAATACAAGCTCCATCTGACAATAAAATCAATGAGCCACATAACTAAGCTTATCATCTGAATTCCTGTGAATAGAACGCGAAGCAGAATGACACCGGAAATAGGACAAGAACGATGTGCTTTTATTAAAGATACCAGAACAAGCAAGGCAATATATATGAACAGAATGATATCAGAGAAATAAATACAAATGTAGAAGAACGTATGACCATGTTTCTTATAATATACAAAGTCACTCGATAAGGTTACACACGAATATTTATGTGAATTACTAGGAAAAACAGATTTATTTGGGAAAGATATTAGAATAATCCGTTTATATGTGCAGAGAGAAAACCGTCTTCATACGGATAGAAAATGAATACACAAAAAAAGATAGGTGCTTCAAACAATGCGTCTTCTAACAGAATTTATTTAACCTATACAGCGTCTTCTAAACCAGTCCTGAGAAGATCAAATCTTTGGCAATCAGCAAGAGCAACAGCGCAAGATGCGAACTACGAATTAGATATTCATGCAATAAATACCTGGGAAGTGTTTTAAATCGAAAGCGCATTGGAATAGCAAAGGATGCCTTCCAAAAGCTAAACGCGAAATTAAGTATTAAGAAGGAAGTGAATTTCGGTAAAAACTAAGAAAAAGTCTACTAGCAAGGCGGGAAGCCACTAGCACGCAATGGGTTATAGAGGATTTGGAGCGAGAGCAGGTAGGAATGATAGAGGAAAGGATGAGGAGAAGGATAGTGGAGAGATCAAGGCAACTGGAGATGTCGATTGACATTACATTTGAAAAGTTGGAGATTATAGCTCTCAGGGAAACAGGAATTAGGAAGGGAGTTCCACAGTCGAGAGGTGCGAGACATTTAACAGTTTCAACAGTGAAAGTGTGAGAGCGGGATACTAGCCTCGTAGGACGCTTGAATTTGCGAAGCCTTGGAACCAGCGAAAACAGCTCATCGGAACAATTACCATGAAAGTATTTGTAAAAAAGACAGAGAAAGGCGACGGCACGTCTGTGAGAGAGCGGCTGCAGACGAGATGCCAGATCGGGCCAATTCTGTTGCATATCCGTCTCTGGATCTTATCAAGAACCCCGAGGCAAACAGTAGGGGCTCCAGACCATATATGGCAGCAATACTCCATGCAAGGGCGAATGGTTGATTTGTAGATTTGAAGGATCGATTCCGGGGAGAAAAATTTCCTGGCGCGGCACAGGGAGCCAACTTTCCTTGCGGTGGACGAAGCAATTGACTCAATGTATTTGTTCCATCTCAGGTCAGTAGACCGAGCAGCCACAGAGAAGTGCTCTCGGGAAGTTGAGCGTCAGACATTCTAATGGGGAGCAGGGAAGGATCTCTGTAGTGATTAACAGAGATCAGTTTTGTTTTGGAGGCGTTAAAGTTAACCAGGCAATTTTTGCCGCAGTTCAAAACCGATTGGAGGTCCTTTTCAAGACGAACGGCCAGGTTAGTTTTGTCAGCGTCTAGATTTGTTTTTGAGGCAGGAGTAAATTGTAGTGTCGTCCGCGTAGATGCCTACTTGAGAATCAATGGCGTCAGGAAGATCGTTGATGAAGATAAGGAACAGAGTAGGGCCTAGGATGGAGCCTTGGGGAACACCTGCATTCGTGGAATAGGAGCTGGAGGAGAATCCGTTGAAAATGACTTCCAATTCGGGGTTAGACAGAAATGATTGCATTAAGTCAAACAATCGACCTTTAATACCATAACCCTGGAGTTTGTGAAGAAGGCCAGCATGCCAAACCCTATCAAACGCTTTGGAGATGTCTAGGGCCACGGCACGAGCTTCTCCGTTATTCTGAAGAGCTTGGCAGACAATTTCAGTGATGGCCGTAAGCACATCAGCTGTAGATCGGGCAAAGCGGAAGCCATATTGCCTGTCTGAGAGCAGATTATGGGATGTAAGGTGGTTAACCACTTCGGCGTTGATTAAAGCTTCGAAGACTTTGCCGAAGGGGTGAAGGAGACTGATAGGACGGTAATTAGAAGCGGTAGAGTGGTCGCAGGAGTTCTTAAAGACAGGAACAATCGATGAGGACTTCCAGCAGTCTGGAAAACAAGATTCCCTGAGGCAGTAGTTGTATGATATCGAGAGGGCAGGCGCCAGTTCAGGCGCACTTTTCTTCAAGACAATGGCTGGTATCCCATCTCCACCACTAGCCTTGTTGGGGTCTAAATTAGAGATAATGCCCAATACCAATGACGGGTTTATGTGCAATTCGCTCAATAGGGTCTCAGTTCTAAGAGGGAAATCGGGTATGGGTACGCCGGAAGAGTCGAGCGTTCAATTGAAAGCAAATTTCCGAGCAAAGCATTCAGCCTTGTCAGCAGAGGAAGTCAGAACCTCAAACTGTTTGGACAAAGGAGGTATAGAGGGTTTGCCACTTTAGTACGCTCTTTCAGAGACACCAATAATCCTTGGAGCCGAATTTGCGAGAAGCGATACGTTCCTTCATTCGAGCAGCAAGTAGTGACTTAGCTTCGTTGAGGACACGCTTACACTCGTTACGGGCAGAGGCAAAGAGACGTCTATTGCAGTCGGACATATCGCTGCGATAGAGGTGGAAGAAATGGTTCCTATGGGCAATGGCGGCTGAGCAAGCAGCAGAAAATCAGAGGAGCGCGATTAGACCTTAAAATTTCCTTGATTCCAGCTTTGACCCAGGTGCTATGTAATATCACTTTTCCTATATGGCCGTAAATTCGGGACCCTTTCCTCGTAGATGACGAGAGGAGTTGAGACAACAGATATGTGGTCTGTCAAAAGAGTACATGGACTGAGCAACAAGGAAATTTTAAGGAAAATGGAAACAAAATGGATGCATACTTAAGATCAGAAAGAGATGGTTGACATGTTTAGGACACATAAGGAGGAAAGAGGACCTGAAGTTATCAGTAAGTAACTTACCTTATAAGCTTATGTAATTAGATGACAAAACAGTATATGATAATAAAAAATACAAATATTGCTAAGAGCTACGATATTGTGGAGAGCTATGATCACCCGCGTCCTGAACGGACATAGCATATAAAAGAAGAAAAATGCCTATACAAATAATAATTGCATTTTATATCGAACATTTTTATGAAGTTTATTTCTTCAGAGAAGCAATAATAATTCATTGTTAAGAGATACCATTGATTATCATAAGCGGTTTTGACTAATAAGTAGAAAATTATTTTTTGATGAAGCCAAGCTGAACAAAATAATACTTATATATGCCAGAAAATATAAGAAGATAATTATGCATAAACGAAGATATACATAGCCGAGGGAGAATTCCATTTACAACATAATTAATATTGATGGGAAGGACGGTATTGAAAAGGAATGGGGTACACTGAAAATGGCAAATGAAATTAGATAAATAAGAAAACTAATAGGAAAGTAGAACAATTCTCTTTGAAATCAGATTATGAAGTCTTTCTGCATGGCAGAAAATATAAAGTAATTTGGTTTTTAATTTTTTACTGAATTAAAACAATTATTTTGTTGCTCTTAAAGTAGTTTCCCTTTCCTACTTTTTTCTTTTAGAGAGAAAATGAATCTGTAAAATGGTTAAAAGGTTTAGTTATCAAAATATGAACACTTCAAAATGGCTTCATATAACTGACTGCTCCGTGCATGTGGTCTTTTGTCCACTGAAAAATAAATTTTTTCTCCTTTTATCATTGATCGTCTTGTGTTTGTTTACATGTATCATTTTCAACACTCGAAAGCATGAGTCCCAAGCAAATAATGAGGAATATCCTTTATCATTTATCAGTAATGTCAAAGAAAATTCCTAGATTTGCGTTATATGAACATCATTTTCATTTGAAAAGTTTGAGATTTTCTTAAACATTTGAATGATTATTATGCATCTAAAAATAAGCATATTCAAATATAAACACATTAAGCTTAAAATTTTACTTTTCTTTACGTTTCGGTTATGAAACTGGTGCCAGCAGATACAGATTCGCCAGCGAGAATTATGATTTCGTTTTCATTAAATAGATAATTGAAAATTATACCTTATCAGGCTGGCTCCATGACCGAACAGGTAAGAGGCACACTTTGGTGCAAAAACGTCGTCTCCCTGATGAAAACATGGATATAACTTCTATTCCTGTCGGAGGCAGAATTATTCTTAAGTAGGACTTCTCAATTTAGTCTGCTTCTTATTAATTTTCACAGTTTAATAAAAGAAAAATATGGGAGAGTACCTACAAAAAATAAAGTTTATAATAATAATAATATATGTATATATATATATATATATATATATATATATATATATATATATATATATATATATATAGATAGATAGATAGAGAGATAGAGAGATAGATAGATAGATAGATAGATAGATACTAAAAGAGAGAGAGAGCGGGTATATAAATATATTCACGAATTTAAAAACAAGCTTCTTAATCTCACGAAGAATGTCTGAAGCGCATCCCCCAAAAGTGAAGAATCTCTCGCGTTAATATAATGGTATCTCAGTTTGACTGAGTATTAATGAAGAAATTATGATGATGGCTCTCAGACATCTATGGAAATCAACAACTCACGAACCAATTTGGTTTTCATTCCAGTAGGTATATAATTATGGCATATATGTCAACAAAAAAACTTCAGGAAATTCTACAACTCTCTAGTAGAAAATTATATTTAACCTTCATTTTTAACCACAGAGTATAATATGGTATATATGGTATAATATTAAGAGAGACTTCCTTTTATCATCCATTAGAAACCGTCTTCCAAGCTCTGATTCCATTGATTGTCTACATCTGATAGAAGAACTTTAACGGCTCACAAAGTCGTACATGTTTTGCGAGGATCGCAAGACGGAAACATTTACAAAACTCATCAGCAATACAAGAAGAAAGAAATGAGACTCGCAATCCAATTATTTTCTAGACTATAGGGTGAGATGAGTAAATTGACGCCATTTTATGTTTTTAATTTCCCGCATGCGCGTCTTTTTTTTTTATTCATTTTACCAACTGTGCAAGTAGGGTCAGTCGGGTACCATTTGTGAGAAAATAAGCACTGTGAATCATACGGGATTCACTCTGCCAAAAATTTGGAAACGGAATGCTGTCCTGCTTGGCATTCGCGCAGGAAGCTCCAATTCGAACAGTGTAGAGGATTCAGAAAAGGTTGGATGAGGGTAATGATGATTACAAAGGTTTCTGGAGTGATCAGTAGTGATGTCAACATTATGCCTCCACATTCATCTTTCCACAGAACCTCAGGCTCAATATGGAGGCCTACATCAAATGCCTTGAGGAGGTAATGCTGCACTGGGTCAAGAGGGTGGCTGCAGGAAGATCTATGTCTGGCAACAGGACTACGCACCATACCACACAAGCTGTCAGACAATTTCGGCGGTCACTTCACCAGTTACATCAGGATACTTAACTCCTCAAACTGTAACACACTTGATTATTATGTGTGGGCGGAGTTAAAAAAATTCTTGTGACAGCGAAGATAACTTGAAGGTAACATTATGGCAGTATACAGCAACTTAAACAAGGAGGCGGCCCCAAAAAGATTGCGATGGTGTCTGGAGGTAGCGATTTTAGTATTTCAAGATATATTTTGTAATTTTCGTAAATATATCTGTTAAAATTATATGTCAGTCTTATTTTCATTTAATGTAATTTAGACGATAATTTATCCATCACACAATGTATGCCTTTCTCACAGGTGTAAAGTGATGACCCACTATCCTTTAAGCATTCTATAATATATCACAAACGAATCTACTAATAGAAAACAGCGTTCATGTTTCCCTCTCGAAACTAATTTACTGATGATGACTGTGTTCTATATCGATGATATATGTACTCATAGCTGACATAGAAATGATTTCGAACAAACAATCAATATACTTTATCAAGTGTTCCAAGAAACAGGACTCAATATAAATCTTTCTAAAACAAAACAAAAAAACTATGATCTGGAATTGGAATGAAAGAAATAATGGCTTCTTCCCTGAATCCATCATAAAAATTCAGAATGTGGAATTAGTAAATTCTTCTTCTTCTTCTTCTTCTTCTTGCTGGGTCACTTCAGAACGCAGGTGATTATTGCTCTCTGAGGAGAGCAATAATCACCTGCGTTCTATCATCGCTAGAGCTTAGCAACATTTGATGCATTGCCATCTATTTACACAAGATTTATCCATCTTGACCACAACATTCCGGGTGAGTGTTAAATTCTCCAAGCCATTGTTCCTCAGTAATTATCCAAGAAATTTGTTTATGGTTATAAGTGTCCATTTGTTTCCATTTTTCTTAAGTCGTTGCTTACAAGGCTCCACACATGGAAATTTCTGCAGCCTTTATTAGAACCATATTTCAGTTGCCATCTATTTTCTCTCAATTTCTGAAAATAAAAACTCATATATAAAATAGAATGGATAGCAAGTGTAACTAGAAGAGAAAACAATGACATAATAAAAATGTTAACTTTCCACATTATTTCAAGCAAAAGGTTAGAAAAGACGATTTTCTCAATTCTACAAATAGCAATAGCAGCTACTGGACTTGAGAAATCTAGTATACATAAATGCCAAACAGCCAATACTCCTAAAACCTTAGACAAGAAACTTTGAAGAAAGAAAATCCAAAAGACAAACTTTTAAATAAACAACAAATTAGTGTTCAACGCTTAGGCTATGCAGACTGAGCAGAACCACTTCATAACATCAAATTGCAATGAGGCACAGCTCGAGTTGTTACTTTGATTTCACGCTCTCACTATTTTCAGGCGACTAAGAAATACAGGGTGTGTCAAAAATACTTTTACCGACTTTGGGGAGGGATCCACACACCAATACAAAATTTGTAAATTAAATTTCTAAATTAAGAAATTATTATTTCGTTTTACATTTCATTTGTTTCCAATTTTCATAATCATTTCTTGGTGAATATAACTAAATCAATAATCCAAAATATTCTTAAATATTTTTTTGTAACGTAAAATATATATCTTTTTCTCTCTGCCTGTTTGTTTGTTCGTCTGTCTGTCTGTCTGCCTGCCTTTCTCTCACTTTTTTAAATGAATAAAAAGACAAAAGGAAAAAATAATAATCTTAGCCGACGCGTTTCGTCCTCTGAGGGACTTTATCAAGAAAAAAGTAATGAATTATTTTGCTCCACGTGTTTAAATGCGAGAGCCAGGATGTCAATGGTTTATCAAGGCTTTTGAATTCAAGAACTTTCATGAGTATTCACCAGGTGGTTGAAAGGTCAGTCAAAACATATGGACGACACAAGGTGGCATAATTCAAAGTCTTGTAAGACAAAAGTAGACGGGTAATATTCACGATATACATACAAACACACATATGTGTATGCGTGTGTTTGCATACACACACACATATTTCTAAAGTGAGTAATTGAGATTTGATTTATCATGATGGTCTCCCGTGGCCTAACGCCACGCTTTGACTTTAGTAGTGGCTTCCGTGATAGAAAAACTTAATACAGTTTTGATTCGGTGATTTCGGTACAATTTCAAAATTAGTCAATTTGCACAGGTCAAATTATGGTAAAGTTTAAGATAAGGCAGATCTTGTTTCCTTCATAAACTTGAATTATTGCAAGAAATTAAAACTTGTGTTCCCTCTAGTTATGCGTTTTTTTTATTTTCAGCAGTGCTTTGCATATATACCATGACACATCTATATTCAATCAGATGTTTGTACATTTTACGTGTAAATGATGATTTATAGATTCACCAACATCAATTTATCATTGTGAGAGTTGGAATCTCATTAAAATCAATATGCCGTTAGTGTAAAATGCTTATCCCAATATTGCAAGTGTTGTAATGGAATATCCATAAAGAAACTACAGTTATCTTTTCGGTTTTAAAAAAGATTTTGGAGAGACATTATTATTAGTTTTGACAAATCCTAAATTAAAGCAGGCGCTAATGAAAGGAAATTGATAGTTACCCTCCCTGTACCCTTTTGCTACTTTCACAATTTGTCATTTGCAGAAATCTGTGGATATTGTTTCTACAAAAAAAAAAACGCCAAAATATAGACAAAAATAAATTGTCATCAGTATAAATTTTTAAAATGATTTCTGATGCAATTGTACTTTATTTTGAAAGCATTTTTGTTTCGATTAATACATTCCCACTAATGCATGTTTATACAAAGTAGCTGATATTTAATATTTCATATCTACCGTATTACAAAATTAGTTTAATGTTTTTTAAAACTTTATGTTCTACGTTTTTATTGCAGTTATATGATGTTACGCGTTTTCGATATACATTTTTTTTATCGAAGAAAGAAATACTTTTCTTTGAAGTGATATAAAACATTTTATGTACTAAGGAAATGCCGACTGCTTCATTTAGCGCCGTTTAATGCTGGTCGGACATATGTTGGATATAAAACATCATTGTTCTTTCCATGTTAGCATAAAATGACTAAATGAGTCTTTTTTTAAACGATCAGACACTGGACGGTCACATAGTAGAGATGTTTGCCAAGATCGACTCATAACAGTTTCAGTGGCAAAGAACACACTACCAGAGTAAAGATCAGAGCAAGTAACAACCCAAGAGTGTATCACTGAATCTTATTTATTGCAGCAGGACTAGGGAGATGCCTACCTTTAGGAGGATCTACAATGCACTGATATTGATTTAGAGTACTACTTTTACTCCTCATATTTTGGAATCTGTACATATATTGATCTGTGTATATGATAATTTTCTCTAATACAGTTATATTATTTTTCTGTGGCATGTGCATTCAGAAAATACATATTCATGGATCTCTACATCATTCTATTTTTGGCAGCTCTTAGCAATAATTATTTGTTACTCTCTCTATATATCTGGTCTGTCGGGCATTTACTCAAGTTACTGTCACGTTTGCCCTGAAAATTTCCTATGCATTTTTCAAACAATTTTCTCTTTAGAATTTTAAGTATAAGTGTAACTTTTGGTTCCATTTTCCTTAAAATCATATATTCTCTGTCCAGGATATTCGTATAATCATTCTGCAGAACTACGTCTCTGTTGCTCAAGTCTCGTTTTCTTCTGTAAAGAAATTTTCCGTATTTGCCATCTGTCCTTTATTTGTAACAAAATTTTTCTTTTGAGTCAAGTGAAACTCATATTCAATGTGGTACGATTTCATTTCCCGTACGTTTATATGTAGAATACTACATTTCTATGTTTAGTTTTCTCTTAAAGTTACAAACTAAAACAAACGTACTTTATGAAAATAACTCTTATATATATATATATATATATATATATATATATATATATATATATATATATATATGTATCCGGTCAAAAAAAAAAAATATGATGAGAATTCTTATGTTGGTAAGCTTTACTTTCTGGATATATAGTTTATTAACCGCTATCCGGGAAATATATATTATTTAACGGTGTTCTTTTTTAGCTAATTGCCACTAACATTCGAGCGCATCATCAGCATCATCAGCATCATCAGCATCATCTGTTATAAAAGGGGGAGTACTTGTAACCAGGGAGATTCCGACTCTACTTATAGTTCATAATTTTAAATTATGTTTGCAATTCTGTAATGTTGAAATAGCTACTAATTTTCTGATCCAGAAACATTGCTCTTAATACAGCTTCGCAATACAACTACTAAGTATTTCACATTGCATTTCATGTTTCAGTCATGTCATGAGTTACACAGGAATGAAAAGTAGACTAGACGTTTAATATTCTATACCGGTAGGATAACTGATTTGATTCTTTACTTATTTTTGTTACATACATCTTTCTGTTGGAAAGAAAAAACTTCAGTTTCTATTCTCAAGCAAAGGGCAAAACCCGTCAGTAAAAGGGCATTCGCTCAAAAACACACACACGTGGAAGTTTTTAGACATAATGTTAACACCTTTTCAAATTCATAATAATCTAACCAACATTTAGTGAAAAATATTTAGAGGCATTTAGAACTTGGGGCATAGGAAGTCTTAAAATTATCAGATGACATAATGAACAACAGAGCACTTGAAAAATGGAAATATTCCGAAGAGGGATATTTATCTGCAAGTTACCAATGATTCTAATGATTGAGCACATTTCATGTTTTGCAAAATATTTTAATAGGATTTGCTAAGGAATTCTGAAGAGTGAAAAATTGAAATATTTTAACGGATTTATTCATAAAGAAAAGAAAAAAATATGATGAATTAATTCTGTTTCTGAAAAGTACAAAATTACCTTTCGCCTCGTTGCTCTGAATATATATGTAATAATAATCTGCATTTTCTTTAGGAATTAGATATTTGACAGATGCAACAATTGATTTTAACGTATCAGTTGTCTTCGATGAATATTCGCTTAGTCTACAAGAGATTGAAGGAAACATGTTTAATATGATGCTCACTCGAGATGCTTGAATTGTGATGTTTTCATTTGTTTTCAAGTCATTCATTTCCATTATTTCCAATTAATCCTTGTGCAAAAGGAGGTAATATTTTCAGTTCACGAACAATTTACAAACGCTTTTGTCTGCTGTTTAAAAGACATCAGTTATTTGGCACATAACTAACAAAATATTTTCAATTAATTGAAATTGAAATTATTTTGTCAGTTATTGGCCTAATCTTAGATTGAGAACTTGTTCCAAATATTACATGGTAATTTTTATGCCTTTCGAATAAGAGACACTAAAATAACTGCACGAATATAACGTATAATATTATTTTTAGTACCATTATTTCCTATTTTATTTTCCATATATATATATATATATATATATATATATATATATATATATATATATATATATATATATGTATATATATATATATATATATATATATATATATATATATATATATATATATATTATGATTAATATATTTAGTTATATTAAGAATATCTTCAATAATATTATAACTAATATAAGGAAAATCTTACCCTTTTCTTACATCTATCTCTCTCTCTCTCTATCTTTCTCTCTCTGTATATATATATATATATATATATATATATATATATATATATATATATATATATATATATATATATACTTTTTTATTTTAACTGGATTATATTTTATGTCTTTGAAATCTTTACGAGAAAATTACATGATTTTTCAGAAAATTCTTAACTACATATTATCTTTAATATTAAATCCTCTTTTACATTTTTTTCTCTCCAATGAATACATAAGTATCATAATCGTAGGCCAGACAGAATATTTCAATTGCACCCATAACCATCTTTCATTGATATACCCTTCTTTTCCTTTCTTGTTTTTTTCTTTTTCTCTTTTTCCCTTTCATGTGTCTTTAACTGTCACAATTGATGTATCCATGTTTTCCGTAGTCTGTATTTTAAATTAGGTGAACAAGTTGAATGTCAGTTTTTACAACTGAAAATAACTTCTATTCGTCTTAATCTAAATTTTTAGAAAATATTCTATTACCTCCTCTCTATTCCGTTCCACAATTACACATCCGGAGTTTTCCTGCCTCTCTTTCTATGTTTTTCTTTCTATCTCACTCTCCATCTTACTTACGCGTCTTTATTTCCAACTTTTTCCCCGACTTTCACGTATACACTTTTACATAAATGTTGTTATTTAAACACGGAGATATATTTTCTGTTTCCTTTTCGATTTCAATGTCGGATTAATTGGGACCATTTTTACAACCCTGGTGAAATAAATATAACCTCATGAAATTTTAGTGTTCGTGCCTTTTATAATAATAATTATTGTTCTGTCTGTGACATACAGCTCTGCCTGTATTTGTATCCTTTTGGAAATATACATACTGATCACTAATATTATATATATATATATATATATATATATATATATATATATATATATATATATATATATATATATATATAATCGATTCTCCAGTCGGGTTCCACGTATGAGGGTCAAGCAGATCAGTTTCCAGGAAACTGACAGCCCGACACCGGCACATGAGATTCGATTATAGTGGCGAAGGTTTCGTGCAGGACCATCCACACATTTTTTAAGGGCCGAATACAGAGAACTGGTGCACTACGTGCCACAAGGTCCCCAAACAACCCCCCCAGGTTTTGAATTCAGAGTTGTCCATCTCCTAGACCAGTTGCCATCCAAGGCTGTAGAACCCAGTTTGTCCTGCTATTTTACCCATAGCTAGAGGGAGAAGAAGAGGATTCACACCTTTTCCAAGTAAGTGAATGTAATGGATCTGAGTTTATTGGTGAAAAACGAAACAGAAAAAAATGAAAACATATAGATGTATTTTTCAAAGTCTTCATGTAAATAGAGGATATGTTTGAAGTTCGATGAACATAATCCAATGTTTTATGAATTAATAGTTTAGACCAAATTTCAGCCTAAATAAATAACAATGAATATCTAGCTTTATACTCACAGTAACTGGGTATATTAACTTAGATAACATGGAGCTTGTTTAAGTAAATTTTAGCAAATATATTATTGTTATTCACTGATAATGATGAAATAATACTGTTTTAGTAATTTTAAAATATCAAGAGTTACTGTTAAACAAGTTATATTTCGTAGAGTTTTCTGTCATATATGCAAATACACATTTAATCCACATACATCATACATAAAAATAATTTCTAAGAAATAGTATTTATTTCTTCTTCTAACGTAATTGTAGGATTTATGACACGTGTGTACATTATAGACATTATAAAAATAAGTCATACTTTTGTTTGAGGATTTTCAGCCCGCAACTTGTAAAAACTAAATTTATTTTTAAAATGCCCCGTCCATTCAAGACGTAGGCGATGAAGAGTCTCTCCATCTTTCTTTTTTTCTCTACTATTTATGAGTATCCATGACTTCTTAAGAAAGGTTGTGGACTACTTTCCCCCCATACCTTTTCCATAGTGGTCTATACTTTGAACGTCTACTGAGCCTCAAGTTGACTTCAGAATATAAAGTGGTTACTCGTATACACACAATTTATTGCTAAAACGTTGGAAACATTTTATGTTTATTCTATTTTTCCTGGATGCATGTGATTCCTTCTACCATGCGTTATTTTTGCAAAAGTCAAATGAAACCAAAACTAGAGAATTACTGCCATATTTGTTTGGGACTCTTCAGTCTTCACTTTTTAGCCTCCAGTTCAAAATCTTTTGCGCAATCTCCACATCTGAAACAATCTGTCTCACCGAGAGGAAACGACGAAAGCCTGTAGCTACTCTTCCAACGCAGATGTTGAGATAAACAGCAGTCTTTATTTTTACTATTTCACTCCATTTATTCTAAGGAACTCCATAGCACTTCCACTGGGTAAAAGTACCGTCATTTCCTCCAAATGTACGAAGTTATTCACTCAGACCGCTTTTTTCGAAGAACTGCTAATTCCTGGAACAAACCACCACATGAGTGTTTTTCTGAACAATGAACCTGAACAGTGTCAATTGTCAGTTTTCCTACTTGTAACCTTCATTTTCAATAACCTTCTCTTTCCTTCATATCACATACCTCATTCATCATTACTGCGCTTTGCATGGTTTGAAATTTAGTATAAAAATAAGAGCTGTCCTTAGAATGTTTGGCATCAAAATCTGTGCAGTGTAGAAATTAAATAGTAACG
The DNA here is from genome assembly GCA_903632075.3 of Acanthosepion pharaonis. Classification (NCBI taxonomy): domain Eukaryota; kingdom Metazoa; phylum Mollusca; class Cephalopoda; order Sepiida; family Sepiidae; genus Acanthosepion; species Acanthosepion pharaonis. The sequence goes on from CAHIKZ030000324.1 coordinate 2,986,552, forward strand.
CAAAGCTAGAAGGAGAAGTGATAGATTCATGTTTCAAGGTAAGTTCCGATTCCGTACAGCTTGTGTTTGAATAGACTGGTTTAAAACGCATCAGCAAATTTATTGTAAGAATATTTCTACCTTCGTAAGTATACACTTTTCGGGATATTCATGAATTGAATAATAAAAGAGAATAAAATCTTCAAAAATTAAAGAAAGATTTTATATAGTTTGTTACTCTATGAAAGGCTGCACGAAAAACTGTTGTTTTCATAATAATGTTAATCATGGCAAACACAACGAATGTTAATCATGGCAAACACAAAACTTTGAATATTAATTAATTGTACTCTAAAAATATTGCGAAAACTAATATTTTGCGCCGAAAACTTTAATTAAAATTAAAATTAATATTGCTGCATTTTCTTTTTGTTAAAATACAGTACTTACAAATGAATTGACCTCTTCAATGTGTTATAGTGTTATATTAGCTAGCTTAAGTAATAATTTTTTTTTAGTTGTGTTCATATTAAAAACTCTAACAACGTCAAGAACAGATACAAAGAGTTGCTATTTTAAGCTTAGGCACTGATGTATATCTTTGCATCTAAATATATATATATATATATATATATATATATATATATATATATATATATATATATATATTCATACACATGAATATATATATATATATATATTCATACACACACACACACACACACACACACACACACACATATATATATATATATATATATAATAGATTATTTCCTAAATAATTCATGTCCAGAAACTATACCCATATTCTTTTGTAAACTATTTCAGACAGTAATCAAATACGTTGGCTACGTTAATATTTTTTCGCAAATAATATAAACAGGAAAATATAACTAATGATCTTTCAAAATATATTTGCATATTTTTTAGAGGTACATTACATATTCTTGAATAAAAATAATACTTCCTAAGATCTAGTCATTTGCATATATATATCCAGGTGAAACCATCCTTCTGCCGTCTGTTTAAAGTTATGCCTTCTTCATTTTTCGACATATTTAATATATATTTATTTTATATATAATTATAGACTATAATTTTGAAAAGCTTAAATATGTTAGAGAATTTCTAAATTTTCAGCTCAAATCAAGAAAATACTACATTTACACCAAATGAACAAATATATATTAAAGAAATCTTGTCAGATTAAACTGACGCCACGTAGGCATGGTCATAATAATCAATGACTTTTCTAAGTAACCACCATTTTCACTCCTGATCTCAGGTAAGGCAAATTTTGATGAGAATTAAAATTATAATGATAATTAAATAACAGTGATATATAAATGAGAAAAATGGTGAATTTGGCAGTCAACTCAACTCAAGCTTTATTTTTAACCATTTTTTAAAAAAATATATGAATTTAAATATTCATGTCGCGTTTGTGTTTTAGTTGAATAAATATATTAAAATACTATCTACACATAGATATGCATATAGATATTTCAAAAACGTGCTTGAAGCTTAACAAAATAAATTTCAAACGCTACTAGAGAAGATATGTTCGCGACAGTTCTCAAACAACCAGCATAAAAGAAAGGAAACAATTTCTGGGTTTGTTTTTTTTTTATCTTGGATTCTGATATATTAAAAAACGTATTAAATGAATGTATTAGCATATTATTATAATATATTCATTTTCATTCTTGCCGATTGTTTATTTTTACAGACGAAAACGGGATAAAATGTTGTTGTTTTTTGTTTTATTTTTTACGTTGCTTTCATATGTGTTAAGTGGAAATATAAACATCATTTATCAAAGTGTACTTCTTCCGTTTTTTTGTGAAGTAAGTTTCTCTTTTCTGGAGTCTCATTAAGTATATCTTACTGTTGTTGGTTCTTACCAAAATATTTATAATGCTATCTGTGTAATAGCAATAGATGAGCAGTTTACAATCGAAAAAAAGAAAAACTTTGTAACATTATTTATATTTTTTAAGATGTTTGTTTAGAAACTTTTGGCTATTTCTCCAGACATCATTTTCCGGAAATTGTTTCAACATTACAACGACTAAAAATATTTTTATTTTCGATTTTGTTTGGCAAAACTTTTATAAGTATTAGCTGAAATATGTTTATTTTAAAATTATTTCTCTGATTTATGATAATTATAAAATGAAACTACCTTTTCTTGGGAGAAAGGTTATTGGGTTTTGTTTTGCGACTGGACAAATACTTTAGAGGTGGTTGTATGAACATGCAATCATATTATCAATTTCCTATTATGTGCAATCTGTTATTTCAACGACCAAAATAACTTCAACATGAAGAGCGCTATAACTGGAGTGATTACATGTTTCCGATCCGGATGCACATTTTCTTGTTTCGTGACATTCCTTGGAACGTATGTATGTATGTATGTATGTATGTATGTATGTATGTATGTATGTATCTATCTATCTATCTATCTATCTATCTGTCTGTCTGTCTGTCTGTCTGTCTCGAATAAACTTCGAGTGTAGAACGAGATCGTATATAACGCTACGCGGTAGGATCTATTAATAATAAGACACATTTCAGATGATAGATTTCTGTGGCCTTCATTAACATCAACGATTTTCGTTTCACAAGATTAATGTTCGAGCTATCAATACAAATTTATATGATTCGTTCATCCATCAATCATTAACTTTGATATAAACATTAAGTTACTAGTCTGTGACATTGCCAATCAATTTTTTCTTCCCGACGCATATATCTTTTTTCGTATTATCGAAATAATTTTTTATTTAAGACTGCCTTCACCCATAATTTCATGTATTTATTTCGCAATCATTTTCAGTGAAAATTTTTGCCCTCATTAGTTTCATCTAAAAATCTATTCTTCTACAATGATGCATTCTAGTCCGATGTTAGTAACTTGATATTTATTGAAATCATACACCTTTTGTATACATTTATTGGCTCCTGTATTTCTATTGATTCTGATAACTTAATATTATTTCTTTTATAGAAATTCCTTGAAATATTTAAAGAAAATAATATGTCAAGAGGAATGCTTCTTAATTGAACTGAATGGCGACTGAATCACTATGAAAAATATTTGAGATGTGTCATTAAAAAGAGTGTCAGCATATATTTCCATATTTAGACATACATTCCAGTCTTCAATTGTCTAGGAACAGATTATTACGGATAATGACAGAACAATCAAGGCAGTGGTAATTTTTGTCAATATTAAGCATGAACTCTGGAAGTATTAGGCAAGAACAAAACTACAATATTTGCTTCCCTTAGCTTTACAGCTGTATATGTGTGTGAGGCTAAAGGAAATCAGTTTTATAACTCCGTATACATACTAGCACGTAACTTTTATATTGACTCAACAGACATTTTGCTTTGGCCAGTTTGAATATAACAACTGAATATATAGAAAACATATAATAAAAATTATTTTAGCAAGTTAAATTTAACCATAGTGACACGCAATTATGAACTGCTATATTGAGTAATTTAACATATTTTTAGTAACATATATTGCTATCTTACCAGCGGGCAACTTGTTAAATATGCAACGACATAAAGTTAACAAACACACACACACACACACACACACACACACACACACACACACACACACACAGACATGCACGAATGCATGCACGTACCAACTTTTAGGTATATCGCCATTTATGTTAAAGAGTATATATATATCTATATATCTATATATATATATATATATATATATATATATATATATATATATATATATATATGTGTGTGTGTGTGTGTGTGTGTGTACTTGTATATAATAATAATAATAATAATAATAATAATAATAATAATAATAAATCTAAGAAAATGCATAAAACGAGAATTGAACGTGCTTTTGGTTTAATTTACTATAATTCTGCCCCAAATTTCTCAATAGATAAATAGAGCTATAATATTCCATAAATTAAGGCAAGTTCAAGAGACTTCTCTGGCTTACCGGCAAAAAAAATGTTTTGCCGCGAAACGCACTTCAGGGAGAGATGTCTAACCCTTATGAGTGTTTCGATGCGTAACTCTTGAGTCAGCTAATCAGATCTATCTATGTATCTATGTATCTATCTATGGTCATATGTGTGTTTAGATATGTCTATATATATACTTGTACAGGTACGTATGCAGCACTCAAAAATTAATTTCTGGCATGGTCAGTTATATCTGAAACTACAATCTTTTTCAAGAACTCCTGACAAAAACAGAGAAATTCCATGTACGCAAGTCAAGAAAGTCCTACCTCACGAATCAGTAAAAATAAAAACTTGTACAAATCTCTAGACCGCAAAGACATGAATGTAAGTAGTATGCGTCAACATTTGTGTAAATGAACACACTGATATCTGTGACATTAGCCGGTCTTCCGGTTCGTCAGGCAGCCAATCGATTGCTGTAATCAGTTTTACTTTTAGGTTTCAGTCATTCATTTTTTCTTCCTTTCTTTTCCTATTGTTGATTCGGCTTAATTTACAATAAACGTTTCCCGCCGATTCCCCATTTGTCGACATAAGTAATACTTTTCAGATCATATATGGGGGTATCTTTTTATTGATCTTTTGTCTTTGTTTCCTTTTTCGTAGCACAAGACCTACATCACCTCATTTTAAATCAACTGATTACATCTGCAGCTTTTACCTTCTACCCCTGGTTCAATCATCTTCGCTCACAGAGCTCCTGCATTTTCATTGTAAGCATCTTTAATTTACGTCAAATTGCCCTGTGCTTTATGCAGCCACTTTACTGCCTGCCTCGCGACAACAGTCCTTTCTTTCTTCAACCCCTTAATTCGCTTCATTATATCTCTGCTTTCCCTCTGATTCTTATGTCCCTCATGTCCACCTGGATACCACAAACGCCACTTTCCCATCATCGGCATCATTGCTCGATTGTGTAGTTTATCTCTTTTCATCTTCATTTATACGAACACTTGATTTTCACACTTCTCAGTCTTGCTATTCAGAGCCATCAGTATTGTTTTTCACCTTTTTTCTCCTCTGTTTCTTTTTTAAAGCTTTCCATATAACAGCCACATGTAATTTCTCCTTTCTTTAGCGTTTATTCATTCAGCATAATTTTTCCACTTTGTTTAATTTCATATTTGTCATTCAAATCATTAACATTTTCATTTCTATCTTCTATAATAAATTGAAAAAAGTATTTGCATTATTCTCATTTAATTTTTACATTCTTACATTTTCTTATTTTTATTTTCTCTATTTTGGCATAGTTGCTTTTTCACTGTTTTCTCCTTCCCCTCGTTTGATCGTCTCAAATGTCTTTGTTTACATTCATTTTATTCGTAACTTTCTTTTATTTTTTACTTTCATTCACTATTTACTCTTGCATCTTCATTTTATATTTTAGTCGTTCATTTGTCTGTTCTTTCTTTCTTTACTGAACTGACTCCAATAAACATCTAGATCATTCTAGCAATTTATAACATTCCTTCATCCTATCTTTTATTCGCACTCATTCCATCTTGTGTTCCTTGCTGTGCTAACCACATCCTTAAAGACTTCAAACACTCTTTCATACTCAAACATCAGTATCAAGAATCTGATTGGTGCGGCGAACATTGCAGCTTGTTATTCATTGTCTTGCTGCCAATATCGTCATCTTCATCAGTAGTCGTCTGTAGTCATCTTTTCAGCTGACGTCATCACCTCATCGATACTATAACACGTTTGACTCGGAATTTTAATTCATTTCATAAACAATATCATGGATTGCATTCTGTTTCTCTTTATTATTTCTCTAATCATAACAAATGATATATTTATTTTGACATATGTATCTGTTTTACTTCAAACCACGACCATGCTCTCTCTCTCTCTCTCTCTCTCACTCACTCATATATGTTCTGCTTCTTGAACGACTAGTCTAGCTCTGACAGACTTTGCCTTCACCAATTCCTCATTTGTCTTTGGCTCGTTGGTTTTCATCTGATTTCTTTAGACATGGATTCTCTCGATGCACGTTCGAAGATACAGATCTTATTATTGAAATTGTTTAAACCTTGGTTGACTATTTGGACCATCGAATATAGAGAATTATATGGGTGGTTATATTAAGAAATCATGCGTAAACATTGATCTAAAAAACAGTAGATTAAATCGTGATAAGAAAGAAAATTAAGAACGAAACGGAAAGTAAATATGTATCAGAGAAAAGAATGAGAGATGAGAGATCAAAAATAGAAAGGAAAACGAATATGTATTCAGACAAAGCATTAAACATCGGATAAAAAACATAACAAGAAAACACAGGAAAGAAAGAGAAGAAATTAAGATAGAATTAGAATGGGTAAAATGAAAGTAAAGTACGAGATATAAAATCCTATGTGAGAAAAGTTTAAAACGTTCGTAAGAGAAAAAATACAAAGAAATTTTGAATGAATGAAAAAAAGATTCTATAAAAAGTGCCTGTAGAAAATTAATAAAAGTGAGTTTAACAACAGAAAACAAATCAAAAATAAGCCTTTAAACATTCTTTGATATTTTTAATAATATCACTCATTAAATAAATAGAACATTTAAGACTTCCAGTCAGGAATCAAATACGAGAGAATATTCACCATCAATTTTGCCCTAGATTTTCTTAAATTTTATGACCAAATAATTTCTATTTTTTGCCAATTCAGAACCAGTTTCTTATATTCATGTCCTCTTATTTCTTTCAATTTTGCAACCTTAATTTCTGCTTTTCGTTCTTTTGTTTTCTCTCCTCCCTGATCATTTCTTAGATCTTGTCACATTCCCTTTTTAATTTCAGATATCTATGACATTTATCACTGTAAAATCACATATCTATCATTCAAAATATCTCTCACACATATGTAAACACATACACAAGCACACACACACATACATACATATCCACAAAAAGAGATGCTGAAGTGTTCTTGTTTTGACAAACAACACTGTCTGAAGGAAAATCTAATGTTTTGTTGTCAGATTTTTATCTCCCATTGTGTGTGTATATGTGTGTGTGAGAGCGTGTGCATGTATGTATTTATGTACCAATTTATCCTTTTTATAATATTTCTCCTTTTACTACATTTTATTTTTTCCAAAATTGTCGCATGAATTTTACATTTATATCCTTTCACATTACTCAAATTCTTGGATGGTTATTTTCGTTTTTTTACTATCCATTTTAAAACTCTTTTCTTCAATCTACAACATTTTAGTTTCCGTAATAGTTTTTTTTCTATTCCCGATCTAATGTATGACTCAATAAGTTAATCTTGATTGCTAACCATCCGATAGTTCACTTTTCTTTGTAAGTTATTTTGAGCTCAATCCTTATAATTTTCCCGGAAATTTGGTGCGCGTCTATATATATATATAGGGGTGTGTAGTTTTATGAGTGATTTCACTTGTAGTTTTATTGGTGATTTCACTCTTTAAACGAAGTCGCATATGATGTGCGTATTAAAAACAGGCTTTGCATTGTTTCAAGAGCGCATATATGGCTTTTAAGAGAGATCTAGATCGAAAAGAGACAGGCACTACGGATATGTGAGAGTTTGTATTTTGCCACCTCACCTAATAGTGTGAACAAATTAAAATATAGTTTCTGACATTTTTGTTATTTTTCTTAGCCTTCTTTCTTACTGTCGGACTTATTCTTCATATACTCCGTCTTTGCTTATATTTTACTTATTCTCTTTCCTACCTTTTCCTCGTGCTTTTTAAAATAAATCTTTTAATATTCTTTATCATTGTCTTTCTAACCAGCAAAAATGTGCTATTTTCTCTATGCTTCTCTCCTCCTCCGTAAACTCCACCATTCTGTTAGTGCCGTTACGCCGTGCCAACAGTGTTATTTTACTAATGCAATCAGCAGGCTCATTTTCCCTATCTTACTCACTTTAACCCCCTAAACCTACACCAATCAGAGAGAAGATAGGGGACGTAAGTAGGATTCCTAATAGATCGTCGAAATGGCGCCTGTTAGAAAGACACTGACAGAGAAGGCGGAGTTGATGAGGATGTTCCCATCGAGCCAACCCTGGCCTGAAGATGGGTTGATGAGAGGATGCACGTAGCAATTTTTCACTCGCGCTTATTCTGAACTCGCCGACACATTTCCCCTTTTAGAGAACGATTAGGTTTTTATCGATAAGACTGAGGCGGGTAGGTCTGATCAAGATTGAATGAAAAGGAGCGAGATGGAGTTGGGTTTGTCTGATCAGTATTGAGTGATATTGTACAGGGAAGGGAGGAGAGGGAAGTCACGTTCATATAAAGAATGAAATATGCAAGAAAATTTCAGAAAGAGTAACAAAGTATGTGTACGGAAACGCAGAGAGTGACGACTTGAAAATATGCATATCCTAAGGCAATATATACTTCGAAAAGAAATTTGTGTCAACAAGAAAACAGTAATATGAATATGCGAAAGAGAGAGTTCAGGCATACATATGCATATATATATATATATATATATATATATATATATATATATATATATATATGTTATATGTGTGTGTATTTGTGTGTATGTGTGTGCGTGTGTGTATATGTGTGTATGTGTGTGTATGAGTATGCAATTGTGTGTGTTTGCGCATGTTCGTCTTTATCTATATACATTTGAATATGTTCATAAATATAGTTACGCATGCATTCATCTATCCACATATCTATCTGCCAGTCTATTCATGCTTTCTTATATATTTGTCATTCTGTATATGCATTGAAATATATAAATGTATGCTGCGTTTTACTTGTCTATTTATCTATCGATGTAATCTACTAGTACTACACACACGCACAGACACACACTTACGCTCACACACACACACACACACACATATATATATACATATATATATATATATGAAAGAGAAAATGAAAATTAAAAGCCGCAGTCTATATTTCTGACTTGTGATATTGTAATTATTTACACTATTTGGACTGTTATCCTCATCGTTATTTCCATAGGAAGTCCAGAGTTTACAACGGTCGAAACAACGTGAATAAACAAAAAATATGAGGGCAACAGTCCGAACAATTTAGAGCGCTAATATATATCTATAGAATCCTAATAAATAGAACACCTACCTCCTAAACTATAATAGTGAATATCCACAAATAAGATAATATGAATATAATCACCTAACCTCCACTTCTCGGAAATTTTTTAGTTAATACTTTTTGAAACACACACACACACACACACACACACACACACACATATATATATATATATATATATATATATATATATATATATATATATGATAATATAGTTTTAATGCATGATATATTTATGACTTAAAGTGCTCGATATCAGGGCTAAAAGCGTATGTTGATAAAAAAAAGTGACATCAAGGTTAACTTAGCGGCGACAATCTGTTTCGGGCTGAAATGCAATCACCAGACCGGGCGATTGCCTTTAAGCATAAAACCGACTGTTGCCGTTGGTGCTGACCTCAATGTCCACTTAATGTATACTATAAAATTTTGAATATCAATAAACACACACACACACACATATGCGTGTGTGTGTGTGTTTATTAGAAAATAGTAATATACATATATATATATATATATATATATATATATATATATATATATATATATATATATATATATATATATATATATTTTTGTGGTAAAAATAGTAATATATATATATATATATATATATATATATACACATACAAATAGAGATAACTAGACTTGTTACTTACTTTCTCTGAAGATCTTTTTAGGTGAAACCTAGGTAGGTTTGTCTGGCTCACTAGGTGTATCTATCTATCTATCTATCTATCTATCTATCTATCTATATATATATATATATATATATATATATATATATAATAGTAATACACACACACGCACATACATATATATATAATAGTAATAAATTTTTGTGTTTGTATTAGGAAAATATATAATATATATATATATATATATATATATATATATATATATATATATATATATGAAAATTGACGGAAAAATTATCGCGGCAAAAATACGGACATATAAAAATGATCAGTACAGTTCTCAAAGCGAGTTAAGAAAAGCAAAAATATATTTTGAAATAAACTATCGGTGGAGAGATAAAGAAAACAAAGAAAATTTTTGTAATGGGTGATAAAACAAAGAAAACACATATTATGTGCCCAAAATATTTTAAGAAAAAGATATCTGAAGAACTTGCCAAATTCTATAAAAAGGCACCCACTTATGTAGAAGAGATTAACAAAGAGGCCAGTGACATCACTGCCAAAATGGGTATCACTGATAAAGTCCAGACGCTATGCGAAAAGCAAATCTTTTTGACTGTTTTGTTAAGTCTGATTTGTTCCATGATGACGATGCATTGGTTAAGAAATCTAGTGGCGGTAACTTTGATGTCCACCAAGGATCTTTCGACGGCGTTGAAGTTTTTGAATTGATGGGCATTTTCATTTTAAGTAAAGTTAATAAGATTTTCCTCATTGGCAGTAATGGTATTTACTGGGAGGAAGTGGTGATCGTAATACAAGACAACAAAAGATGTCATGATTCCATCAGGTTGAAACTTTCTAAGCTATTCAAGGTGTTGGATTTTGACATTACTGTCGAAATGAACAGAAAAGCTTTTCAATATTTAGACAGTGAATTTGATTTATTGGCTGGTGCCGTTTCACCATACATGAAGCCCAGCACTATATTGATATATGTGAATACAAAATTCAAACGTCCAACAAATGTAATTAAGCACATCCCGATGGGGGTTGAGTGCAGATTATCTAGGAATTCCTCGGCAAAGGAAATATTTGAGAAAAAAGAAAGAATACATAGAAGAATTCCTGGAAGAGGAGCTTGACATGGACCTGAGATTTCGACCTCAGGTTAATCCACGAATAAGGAACAACAGGCCAAGAAGAAAATAAAAGTTATTTGGTCCACCCTGACTCTTCAACATGCAGATTAAAATTAATATTGGAAATATATTTTTTGGTCTTTTAAGAAAAAAATTTGAGTAATATAATAGGCAAAATGCGAGGAATTTCGATATAAAAGCACAAAAAACGAGTGAAAATTATATACTATGTAACTGCAGGAACAAAAGTAATTGCCCTTTGAACGGGGTGTACTACACAGAGGTTGTAGTCTACCAAGCTGAGGTTATTGATGACAGTGGCCAAAAGAAGGATTACATCGGGTTCTTTTAAGAAACGCTAGAAAAACCATATTTCTTATTTAGTGTGTAGAAACGCAGGTATAATATGTAGCTGGCGGACCATGTCTGGAAATCAAAAGAAGAGTATGACAAGAGTGTGAGTATAAAGTGGAGCATTTTGAGGCGAGTAAGATTTGGTAGAACAATTGTTACCTAGCTACTTCTTAACCTTACATTACAGTCGTAACCAACGTAGTGAAGCAGGATATAGTGTTTTACCCTTATTATATATATATATCTATCTATCTATCTATCTATCTATCTATATATATATATATATATATATATATATATATATATATATATATATATATATATATATAGATAGATATATATATATATATAGAGAGAGAGAGAGAGAGAGAGAGAGAGAGAGAAAGAGAGAAGATTAAAATGAGTAAATGTTTGTCATTTAGCTGATTGATATTACCTTCATCATCATGACTCCATGTACATATTAACAAATGTACATCAGTAACATATTTTCATAAGAGTTTTTTGTTTCTGTTGACTTCTATATAATGCAATAACTATACATATGGTTTAGTATTTTGATATTTACTTTCGTGGACCTTTAATGTAAAGTTGAACAATTTCTGTATTGCAGCAACTCTTAAAAATAAGTGGAGATGATATCCATTTCACTCATTGCATGCTTTATGAGTTGAAAAGCTCCATCAATATATATTTTGAGATAAACGCAAATCTGAAGGTCCTATAATTTTAGTGCCTAAAATGCTAGCCTAAAACCTTTGTGCACGTGTATGTATACTGTCACAATTTGAGCCGTTTTATTTATTTATTTCCATGGCATTTCAATCTTGTTAGCGGTGCATTCATCGTTAAACATTTGTTTTCAAAACTTGTTTTTTTTTTTTATCTACATCTCTCCTCAAGAGAAAATTTTCTATTTTGTTGTTATTTCGATTGTTTTCAGGTTTCATCCAATGTTCTGTAACTGTAACCTCTTCATTCACAATGCTTGTTTTTTTTTAAAATTATTTTCTTGATGGCCAATCAATTTTTCTTAATTATTACCATTTTAATTTATCCCATATGTCTTTTTGTGATATTTTTAAAGCGATTTCTTCTTCTTATCATATCAATAAATTTAATTTCTTTTTTGATTGTTCTTTGATATCTGTTCAACTTATTGCAATTTCCAATGTTGAGCTCCCATCACATAATAACTTTATATTTTGTTTTTTGTTGCGTACTCCAGCCTTCATAAGATGTATAAAGATCCGAATAACACAAGGATTTCGAACTGAACATGTTCTTTAACCTAATGGGTAAATTGTTGTTCAATTTCCCATGTCTTGGGATATCTCGTCTACGTTTTTTTCTTTTTAGTGCTGTTTAGTTATTATTGCTTATCCCGTTTCCATTGATTCTAAGTACACGCTGCCCAGCGAAGGGATTAAACTCAAAAATTAATTTTGATGTCAACAAATTCACGTATTCACTAGGCTATTGTTCTGGGAGATGTATATATTTATTTAAAATAATCTGAAAAAAAAACCGTATCGGTTTGTTAATAACAATTTTATTGTCAAAAAATGATTTGAATAAGACATTTACTAAGATTATCGACAATATTTTTTACATTTTGTTTTTAGTAGCGTTAATATATTTTACCTACCATATTTCTATCACAAACAAGCATTTTCTACAATAAGTTTCTCGCTTTATTGTTATAAACTTTATTCAATTGTAAATTATGATTCTCTTTGCTAAAGTATTTTAAAATGCATTCAAAAGTAACACGCAATGAAAAATAAATGTCAGAATGATTTTCAAATTGCAGCGTCTGCTAAATCCATAGACGCGTATTAAAGGAATCTCTGTTAAAATTGAATTTTGGTCTGGACTCTTTGGAATCTGTGTCTTTCTCATTTGGGGCGAAGCAATTTAGATGCATGTAACCAGCAACCATTAGAAAATTAGATTATGAAATTAATTCTCCAACTCATTTCAATGTTTAGATTTCAAAAAGCTCATCACGCATGACCGATTCGAACTATCCAGCGGTAAAACTTGATCGGTCATGCGTTTTATAATTACATTACGTTGCTGCAAAGATGTTCACACTGAATGTTGTTGATGAATTGCCTAATCAAGTCGCCTTTAATTTAAGTTGTCTCTATCATCATCATCATCATCATCATCATCATCATCATCAAAAGGAGATTCGTTCTCATACTTAGATGGAAATAAAAAATATAAGGTATCTGACTAAAATCCTTTTGCAGTAATTTCGTTATATTAAATCTATATACAAGAATATTTCCTATTCTAAACACAATAACTTGAAATTATACATTTATATTATACTGAAACAGTCATTTTTCATATGTAATTTCTAAACTGAAATCGGATATCGGATCTATATCATGTCTATTTTTATTATCAATTTCATCTCCTTAAATGCCACATAAGTTTTGGTTTCAAATGAATATGATGGTCTTAAAGTTCCTTTACCATTTCTTGTTTATATAACGGTTACGAATTCAGAGTTGTCGTAGTCTCGACATTTGCCTTGTTTTTTTTTTGCTATTTAACTCAAAGAGCGAAATTATTAAACTTAGCGAATTTTAGTTACTATAGTTCAAATTTATTTTCATTATTCTAAATTTGAAACTACTTTTGAAAATTTTAATTTAGAAACATGATATGAAAATTGAAAATAAACATATCCAATTCCCAAAATTCTAAAATTAGAATTATGGTTCATATTTATGCAAGATGAAATTACTTTGCCAAATTTAAAATGTGGAAATCAGATGCATACGCTTAATAATCTGAAAACTGTAATCGCTTCTCGCATAAAATATATTTTGGGGAAAGATCAAGTTTGAAATACAAGATATGAAATAAAATAATTAAATATGTATAAAAATGTAATAAAGATATCACAAATGATCTAAAATATAAAATTAAACTAATCTTGTTAACTATGCTCATATATAGCTTTGAACAAAATTATATATATATATATATATATATATGTGTGTGTGTGTGTGTGTGTGTGTGTGTGTGTGTGTGTGTGTGTGTGATTGTAGAGAACTCGAAAAACCTAAAAATCAATCCTATTAACGCAGCTGACCCAAAAGGCCAACATTAATTTCCCAAACCCTTAATTTGTGAAACATGAAAAGTCAAAACCTCCAAATCATTAAACGTCTTTTCCATGGGATAGGACGATGTTTCTTCATTAAAGTTGCGACGTCAGCCCTTCCTCCATTCACTGTGGCAAATATTAACACACTTATCTATACAGTGACACATATTCACACACATATCCATACAGAGTTTTCAGGGTATCTCTTAATTGGATTCTCTTATTGAATGAGTGTATTTTATTTCTTTTAGTTTTCTTTACTATTATTCTTCTCTTTTCATTTCGCGTCGATCATATGACGTGCTCTTTTTACTGAGGCTCCTCTGAACGATTTAGAGGGAAATGTTCACCTCGTGACCCTCTAGGAAAAAGCAATAAGATGCCTAATCAAGTGACCGACCAGCGGACTGACCCTTTGGCAAATCTTATTCGATGAATATTTTAACGACTAATCCGCTGAGAAATTTACAACTACTACAAAAACGCATTCGCTATAATACTTGAACAACTACCCAATGAGAAATTTAAAATAGAACAAGAAAATGAAAAGAAAACGTGCCTACGTATTTGATTTACTACGAATTTTTCTCTGCATAATCATACATTTAGTAGACTTAGGTTAAAATGCACTGCCAATTATTTTTTAATAACTTGCTAAAAATGATATTAAAATTGTTTATTAAAAGCTCAACTGAGCATTTCAACAAACCGCATAGTCTTTCAAATGTTTCATTTGCTTTTATATAGATTATGACAAATTTATGTATTCAAATAAGCAATTATATATACGGGAACATTGTATGTGCTTGCTTAAATACTATCATTCTTGAGGGTTGTAATTGTTTTCTAATTTTTCCAGTCAAAGACCCGAGGAACAAATGTCATGTCCTTTAAGGAATTCGTGATGCTCCACAGCTTCCTTTTGTATATTATTCGTAAACGGTCATGCAATTTCTAGAAGGATAGTGTTGTGGTAGGATCCACCTAATTTGCATAGTGGAGTACCGACCATATAAATATGGTTGGTACCGGGAAGACGAGGGGAGGAATCAAGAGATTCAATCCAGAGACTTTGCCCGACTGCGACTAAGTCAACACATTCTCCAGGAACGGTCTTCCCAAGAATATACAAAAGTAAATATTGTGTACACTTTCTTGTTTCAATACATTTTGTTCTAAGTACATTTTGTGTTGTATTATTATTCCATGCATTAGTCAAGTTTCAACAGATAGTGGAGTGGTTATTTCATTGCCTTTTCCAAAGTTTGAACTTCAGTGATTTCATCTTTAGACTGGGTGACACATAAGGATAGAGAGTCCAGCCTGCTATCTAATCTATAGCTGGGAGTTAGAAGAAGTGGATTCATGCTTTTTTACAGGACATTAATGCGAAAGAAATGAGCCTGGAATTTGAAATTGGTGCGCGGATTCCACTTTCCGCGCCAATGACTATACACCGCCCGTACATCCACTTGTAAAATACCACTAGCATATTGAAAATCATCAAGTGAAAAATGCTTAAGATAATATATTATTTTAAACATTTTTCAGTTGATGATTTTCATCTTTTTCAGCAAAAGAAAATAATGTTTTCAATTTATTCAATATTAAAGCTAAGGTAGGCTGCAGAAAATGATCACATAGAGATCAATATGTGCATACGTTCCAAATAAGGTAAGTAGTGCTCAGACACTATATTAATACAACGTAATAAGCTCCTTGGATATTAAAAATAATCTGTATTCTTATACGTATAAATCTTGATACTGGTCACTAATATTTTGTGATATATTATTCCACGCTCTTTGCCCTTATTTAAGCAGTACAACCAGAAGTCTAATTCAGTGTTTCTCAATCTTTTAACGGAACACCGAGGAGCAAATAAAAATATGACGGCACACTTAGAAAAAAATTAAAGGGTATAAATTTAAATGTTTATAAATATAATCTCACGGAATCTATGTTTTTATTCCATAACATTTAAATTAAAACAATACACAAATATGAACTTCCTTTATTTCAATGTTTCTATTCAACTATGTGTGATGTTTATTTAGTGTGAAACTGGTGCTTTTTATCAATTTCGAGAATGTTTGGTCGAATGGAGATAAAAAGACCCCCATTTCTTAAGAGGATAGCACGGTACAGTATTAATCAATGGTATATCTGAACAAATTAGGTGGGGCTCTTCATGTTACGCAATAGTAAGAAGAGAGACAATTGTTTTGGGCAGAAAAAATGTCGAAGACTTTCCATAGAATGTAGAAAATTACCGGCGTCATATGAGCGGGCATTATACTGTAGTCATGAGAGCAAGATGGGTTGAACGACGTTTTGGGCATACATGATACTGTTCAACCTTCCTCCTTCCACTAAAACCAAGCGAACGTTTTAATGCTGAAAGGTTCATACGTTGACTATGAAAGAATGATGTTATAGCTGCGAAACTTTAATTTCAACTTTTCTTACTGCATTATTTCTTCCCAAGTAAACTGAAATTTGATAGTTAAAAGAAGACTTCAAAAGTAACTATTAGAGTCTTCTCTTGAAAATGGAAGTGAATTGGCATCGTGGTGTTATCAAGTGCTAGCAGAAAGGGGTTTAGTCCCAAAGGACATTCGTACTGACATGTTTCCTACATTAAGAGTTGATGCTCCAGTTTTATCGACAATGCAAAAGTTTTCAGCTTAATTTAGGAGAGGAAGGAAGCTTTCTGAAAATTACCCAAGCTCTGGCCATTCTGCAACTGCCACAACCAAGAAAAACATTGATCATGTTCACCACATGGTGAGGGCCGACAGGCGATTGGCTCTAACTTAAATAGCCAATGTTATTAGCATTTGCCGCATTTGAAACAGATCCAGCTGCTTTCCTTCAAAGTTTATGCAGTGGGAACACCCATCTTCACCTGCTTCAAAAAGGCCAAGTTCGTTTCATCTTAAGGGAAGTTGGTGGCCTAAGTTTTGGGGATGCAAAATGTATTCAGTTTGTTGACTATATTCAAAATTCCACATCATCAATGAAGAGTACGATACTAAATTGCTGAGGCTATCTTGACCAGACGCCCCCAAAACTGACAAAAGGCGTCTTGTTTCATCAGGACTATACACCAGCGCACATCATTGGTTACACTGGCTGCTGTGCATGACTGTGGCTTTGATCATCCTCCCTATTCTCCTAATATGACTCTGCCCCAACATTTGACTGGGGAATCAGTATCGGAGTGATAATAATGGCATATTTGTTGTGGATGATATTTTCACCAATGGCATCCAATCACTGCAACACTGATGGAAGAAGTGTGTGAACAGCAAGGGGGACTATGCTGAACCCTCATTTAATTACATTCCGTGAGATTATATTGATCAGTTGACACTCGTATGTGGTATTCCACAAAATGATTTCAGATTTTAGGACTGTGTTTCCTGAACTGAAACTCTCTACATATATCTACAAATGTTACTAACCACACACACAAACAAACATCACTGTTTAAAAGTGAAATCTTCTCTCGTCATTGAAAAATATGAGCACTACTGAATCCCAGGTGTCACAATTATGATATCACTAGGGACGTTCAAGAAGGTTTGGTGGCAAAAGAGTGGATAGAAGCACATGTGCCTGTTATCATGCTGTAAGTTGGGCACCTAGAGGTGGTGTCATGGTTAGCAATCTTGTCTCGCTAGAAAAATTACGAATGAGTAGTGAGTTCGATCCTCACTGGGTGTCCCTTACTTTCGGCCTTGTGCCACATCCAAAGTACGCTTGGAAAATCACTATCATGCTGTAAGTAAGCGATTACTACCGGTCAGTGTTGACATTCCAGGGATCATAATTTATTTTATTTGTGTTGCTGACAGGATGTAGTCGACCACTGCTGTTCCTATAATGCATCGATGTTGACGAGCAATCGTATTATGTCCATCAAGAATAGGAAATTTAATTCAACTCTGTTGCTGGCATCGAAGTCACATCCAACAGGCCCCTAAATTCTCCGAAACGATCATTCAGCCTCTCGAAAGGCCACATTTTGTACTCTCCTCTCAAATGTTTATAAATGAACAATACCAGCATGTGTGAGATGGCTTCTGCTTTTACTGAACTCTTCGCACCAAGGCTAGAT